>QLPG01001599.1:0-16706 GCA_003314385.1 Gomphus sp. MG54 | reverse complement strand
AGATTGCGCTTCCTTTCCTACGCCCTCTTCTTGCTCGCGAATCGTGACTGGCTTGACCGAGGGAAGGTCACGACTCTGCCTGGAACCGTCCACAAGTATGCCTTCAGGGGCCCACTCTAGATAAATGATGGAGTTGCCAAGGCGTCGGTAAGCAACCGCACGGAAAGCATGCGCAGCTTCTTCGGAGTGTTCGTATTCTACAACAGCTAATGTGCCAGAAGGTGGAATAAGGAGTCGGGAGACCCCACCATGGGGTTCGAATAAATCCTGCAGCACATTAGGCGTTGTGCCATAAGGGATATTCTTGACGAGAATAGTCGTCCGCGACCGTGGAGCCGACTGTTTTGACAGCGTCTCAAGGACCACGCCTTGCTACTGGAGTTAAGCAGGGGCAAGTACGGAGAAAAACACTACACGCACATCCTCAAAGTACCGTTTCGTTTCCTGAACAATGTGCGTCTCCGCCAGCGCTAACTTTACAGCCGGATTGTGAGACCCAATACCGTCCGACTCTGCCGTGGCACCTAGAATATCCGCTTTCGGAATCTTCATCCTATCTGCAATCGAAGAAGCCACTGCATCGCTCTGCTCGCACGGATCAGCACAGTTCAAACAGACGGCGGAGCAACAAGAAACTTTACATTCATATACAGCATTCCCCAGTTAAAATCTTTGCCTGATTCTCGTTTTCGCCTTTCCCCTCTTTCTTCTTTGACGCTCTTCTTGCCGTCTGTCGAGTTACAACCTGTCAGTATATAAGCAAGGAATAGAAAAATGCACCGACCTTGACTTAGCAGGGGATGCTTCCGACGTTCGGCTCCTGCCAGAATATGAAGCAGCCGTCCTTGAAAAGTAGTCCCATCAAGCGCTTCCAACGCTGCGACAGCGTCGGCTGGCTGAACATATGATACAAAAGCAATTCCTTTCGAGGTATGTTCGGGAGTGACGGGAATGTGAACCTTTGTAAAGACAGAGTTAGAGTTGTAGACGGGCATTGATGTATATGAGGAAGAATGATCAGATAAATATTTCTACTATCGGTTCCCTAGGTTCAACATTCCAGACTCCGGTAGGAGTCAGGTCTGATGTCCCTATATGTTTGTGCATCATGCGTCCTCATGATTTCATGACGGACTGAAAAAATGAAAATTTGGAATGCTCCAAGCTCACCTGATCAAGTTTCCCAAACCGACCAAACAATTCTTGTAGCTCCTCAGTGGTGCAAGAAAAAGTCAGATTGCGTACAAAAAGACGGGCGGTGGAAAGAATAGTCTGTCGTGTTATTTCCTGGGGATTTGTAGTATCCAACGTAACTTCCACAGACTGTTGATACAAAACATGGGTTAGTATAGAATAAACTCATGCGCAAGAGAGAATAGCCGACCTTGGTAGGGTCATCTCCCTGAACATCCTTTCGGTCATCGTCTTCGTCTGATTGTTCGAAATCTTTCTCCTCACGAATGTCTCCCATGTGGGACTTCATCCACTCCAGATCGGATATCTCGTCACGAGCAATTTTTTGTTCTTCAATAGCTTGACCGTTTAAAGGCAGCTTCACGTCAGGTATTTTTGAACTGAGTTTAGACGACACGGAAGTTGACACAGGTCCATGTTCAGGCCCGGTAAGACGGGGACGTTTGTTAGGCCTAGGAGTCGGCGCATCTTTGACCCCCTTCCTACATGTCATCTAGGAAACATGATTGACAGAATATGAAACCAACCTGCACGACCTCAACGGTAATCTTATGTGTTCCCCAAAACGTATTGTGGAACCACTCCTTTATCGCATTTGCTTGATCATTTGTCTTGAAACCAACAAAGGCAAACCGGCGTGGAGTTCCATCGGGCTTGCGTGCTAAATGAACATCTGTTATAGTTGACGAACCATTCTTTGTAGACGATAGATGTGTGCGTAAAGATTCTGGGGTTGCATTTACCGGAATGTTCTTAATCAACAGGCGGCTCATTGTAACGATCCGGAAATAATAATAATAAGAGCCAACGAGAAGTATTGTTGTATCAAAACCACCTTTCCCCTGGAGTAGATAGACCAAAGGTAGAGGCGATTCAATGAGGGGAGCACCACAAACTCCTGGTAGAGTGGGGAAAAGGCGAAGACAGGAAAATTTGAGCGGATGCTAACTCTTTTATGTAAACCGAATAAGCGCTTGTGCAAACCTTCAAAATGTCTGAACGAACCATCGAAACGAACCCGCGTGGGATCCCCCATGCTCCTTTTGTTGTAAATTCACACCTTATTTCATTTGTCATTCTCGTGCTGATCAGCGGGCTAGTCCGATGTCGAAGAACACATCGGAGGACCAGACGCAGAAGTAGAGAGCACGCTGAAGCAGTTCCAGGAAGCTATCGCGTACGTCTCTCTCACAGTAGCGATACAAATTTTATCATGTTCCATCCTGATTCATCGCAGGAAGTACCGCTACATGGAACTTAACTTGTCGCAGCGGCGGAAGGCGCTTGATGAAAAGATCCCTGACATCAAAAAAACACTTGGAATGGTGCAATTCCTGCAAGAACGAAGAGTGCGTTGCAACGTTATATCTGTCTGTAAATATTTGACTATTGCACTCTTAGGAAGGCAAGGGGAAAGCCAGTTCGGAAGAAGAGGACAATTTAGATGAAGACTTAGAAGGAGACACCCCTTCAGCATCGCAGAAACCACTGACGACAACATTTGAGCTCAATGACACACTTTATGCAGAAGCAGAGCTCGAGGATACTGATGTCGTGTATTTATGGCTAGGGGTACGCCGTCAGCTACCGAATCGTTGGTAAACAGCGAGGTGCTTAACGGATATTCTTATTATAGGCCAACGTGATGCTTTCTTATTCACTCCCAGATGCCATGGACCTCCTCTCGTCAAAACTTTCTTCGGCGGAGCGGAGTCGAGAGAATGCCATCCAAGTGAGTAGTATCCGTCTGCATGCTCCCAGTTTATGTTCCCCGTGTCACCAGCTGACTTTCATGTTGATCTCAAGGATTTGGAGTTCCTTCGCGAACAAATCACAGTTATGGAAGTAAACACGGCACGTGTATACAATTGGGACGTAAAGCGACGAAGAGAACGACGCCAACGAGGTGAAGTGGAGGGTGGCTTACGGGACAGTTGATTTTGATTTCAATCCAATTAATTCATCTACAGTAATTCTCACCAACCTTTAATCCTCTACGGTAACAAGTATACGTATGAAGCCTGATGAAAAAAAATACTCAGTGTTGCAATTCATAATTATGTAACAGAACAAGGCATGATTCACCAGCAGGTAAAAGCTTCAGGCTGCCAGAGAGAGGGAGAGAGAGAGAGAGAGGTTCAATTATAGTGCTCGAAGTGCAAGCGCTTATGGTGCACTCTAACTACAAAACAATAGTACTGTGTAAGAGATATTTTTCTACTGGAAACTGTGGCAGATAGAATGCGTGATGTGAAGAAATATGACAGCTGGATTTTTTGAGTGTAGAGGAAAAAAAAGACCCCATTTATTTCTGTGGTGTGCCAGCAAGTTGCCAGAACGTCACGGATGGCACATGTCCAGTCCAAAATGGGTGGGCCAGGATTGGTGGTGCGATGGGTATTTTGGTCAATGTATTTTGTGGAAACATCACGCATCAGGGATTAGGGTGTCAAGCAATGGTCAGGTGCAGCTAGTTTAGAGTGTGTTGTTGGCTGGATTAGGCCTCAAAAAGGGGACCTTCCTCAGCAAGTTTGCATGCATGGCAGTCCAAGGCCACTTTGCACATTGGATATTCTTGGCTTGTTGCTGCATGAGCTCCTGTAGGACCCCTGAAAGTCACAGTAAACATCAACAGGAAACCGGTCACATCATATTCAATCATAATAGCCAAAATCTATTACAATTCATCACAATTAACAAAATGATTATGGACATACTCATCCCCCCAATTGCAATTACAATTCAATCTTGTAATGTATTACATTTACTTATAATATATTACAATTCATCCCATTGTTTGCATCCCAGCACTGCTGGAAATCTGAATTGCATTGCATTACAATTTGCTTCTCAAATTATAATTGTCTATTTTTCATTACAATTACCATTAACTGATACAACGCTTCTAATCAGTATTGCAAAGAGATGAAAACTTGAACAACATAAGTGACACAAGAGACATCTGGAAATGTTTGTCTAATATTTCTTGCGCTTTGACTTCTTGATTGGCTTCTTGCCTGTTGCTGAGTCAGCCATCTTGGCTTTTGCTAATTCCGAATGCTTTGGTACTGAGGATGACTGTAGAGTCAAGTTGCCTTCGAATAACATTGTTGTGTTGCTTGACAATGGGTCGCTAGTCACATCATGTGGTTGCTTGTTGGTAGCAGTGAGAGCATGAGCAGTGGAAGCTGGAGTGGCAGTGGCAGGAGCAGGAGCAGGGACAGTGGAAGCTTGAGCAGTGGTGGTGGCAGCACTGGGAGTGGTGGCAGTATGAGGGGTGGAAGTTTGACCAGCAGGAGCAGCAGAAGCTTGACCAGCAGGAGTTGGAGCAGGAGCAGTGAGAGCTTGAGTGGTGGTGTTAAGTCCGCGTGTCAGGCGCTTAGCTAGTACTTCCAAAGGGGTTTTCTGGGTTAGTGCGAAGGTCCGTAACGGGGCCGAAGACCGAGACAGGAGTCGGATGGACTACGGACGGAGACGGAGGCGCCGGAAACTTAGGGTAGGTCGCGGAATAGTTCAATCCGGTCACTGAGATGTTCGAGGTCGAAGGGACTTGGCTTCAACTTATGTGTTGCGCCCTCCTCGATCGTCTGTCCCTAATTTCGGAGAGTGTTAAGTCCGTGTGTCAGGCGCTTAGCTAGCACTTCCGAAGGGGTTATCCGGGTCAGCGTGAAGGTCCGTGACGGGGCCGAGGACCGAGACGGAAGTCGGACGGGCTACGGGCGGGAGATGGAGGCGCCGGGAACTTAGGGTAGGTCACGGAATGGTTCAATCCAGTCACTGAGGTGTTCGAGGTCGAAGGGACTTGGCTTCAACTTGTGTGTTGCACCCTCCTCGATCGTCTGTCCCTAATTTCGGAAAGGAGGTGGAGTTTGCCGGAAATGAATCGGAAACTGGGGGGGGGACTAATTCGATATTCGTACTAGCGAACAGTCCAGTCGACTGTGAGACTATATACATGTAACGCTCTTTGTACTATCTTTAGCCGGTCATGAAACAAGGAGAAAGGTAGTACAAGGGGTTAATATAAAAGAGAGAACAAGGGAGTGAGGTACGCGATAGTCTTGCGCGTCGGTTATCAATCGTGACGGAAACTTGATTTTCGGAGTCTTCGGAGGGTCGGATTTGGGCTACGGAGGGTCGGAATCGCGGGACCTCGGAATGTATTTCGGACATTCGGAAATCGGTTGTTCGGGCTTTGGTCGATCGGAAAGGTCCCGGAAATGGTGCGGGTGGTTGTGGGGGTTACTGTGGGTTTGTTTGGCTGCATGGTCTATAACAGTATCCCTCCACTAGGACCGAGCCCTCGAGGTCCTAAGCTTTTAATTTGGGCGGTAATTAGATGGTTATTACTGCGGGGGTTTCTTAACGGTTTCCTGGGATTTTTCTGATCGATAAGCGCTGGTTGTCCGTCTGCCTATATAAGGGGGGTTGCGGAATTGGGGGGTTTATCCTCGATGGAGAACACGGATCCGCAATCTTTGGAAAACCTCGGGGGCCTTCTTCGCGTCCTTTTTTCTGGTTCGGAGGCGGGTGGGGAGTGTCTGTTGTACACTCTCGAGAAGGAATTGGCCCTTCTTCGTGACCGTACCATCAGGGTCCGTGATCTTTACGGTGAGTGGTGTTTGTTGGAATTTCTCTCCTTTCCTGATTTCCGTAGCGAGTCATTATAAGAGGTTATCGTCGTCCGGGGTTGTTCTTTATCGGGATTCTGGGGCGGGGAATGGTGGTCCGGAGGTACTTGGACGTATTGTCATGTATCTATTCCGTTTGGACAAGTACCGGGGGGACCTGCGCCAACTCTTGGACTATTACGAGCGTTACCAACGTTGTATGTCCAACCTGACTGCTGCCGTTCCTGGTGTAGAGGGGGAGAGGTTGTGGGGGAGTTTTTCCGACGCGTTGTCGTCCTTTTTGCGGGTGGATCATGGGCTTGATTCTTCTTTTCTGGAGGACGTGGAATGGTTGCTTGTCTGTTCAGGTTGTGGGTCGGATGGTTCCAGCGGGCATTTGGGTTCGGTGCAGGCCGCGGAGGGTTCGGGTGACTCAAACGAATGTTGATTAGTCGTTTGTATGGTTGATGTCATGATTTTTACGGTTCGGTGGTGTCTTCTGTGCGATGTAAGGGTCCTTGAATGATCGTTGCTTTCAGGCGTTTCTCCCTGTTTCTTTTCTCTCTCTCCCCCTTCTTTTCTTCTTTTGGAGTGGTGTCCTATGGTCGTCAGATTTCGTGGTTGGTGTCGTGGGGGTCTTGTTTATTCCTTCGGATGTTGCCTGGACGGAGATAGTGTCGTCGGGATTCGGGGAATGTCCTGCAAGGCTCGAGTCTCGGTTGAAATTGTTGAATAGTTGTTCGTATAGGTTCTAATAATAAGGGAGTCTCGGGTGGAAGGTCGGTACCGTCGGTCTAAGGAACGGTGCGGGGTTTTGCGAGGGTCGGGGTTCTTCCTAAGCGGAGCTTTCGGAGGGTCGTATTGAGCGCTGAGTGAAGACTGCTGGCTCCATATTGCCAAGAATCAGTTTGGACGTGGGCTAAACAAGTAGTACTCAATACCCTATCAATCATTGGATCGCGGTGGGTGAGCGTGTGGTGTCCGGTAGCTAAAATTGACGAATATTCAGAGGGTCACGGTCGAAACTTATCGACGGGTGGTCACGGGTGTTTGGGAGGGTCGGATGGTCGGAGTGTTTCTGCCTAGGGGTTGAAATCCTTATCGACGATGGTCACGGGGGGTCATAATCCTAAAAGGTTGGATGCATTGTTTAGTTTTGTTTCTTATTCGAAGGGGTGTTGTTGTTCTTGTGGTGTAAGTTTTCTGTCTTTCCCTAATCTGGACGAAAATCCGTGGTAGTCCTGCTACTGAGCGGGGTCGCGGGTTGGCGTTCATTGGCCGTCTTATTGCCCGTTTTAGGGGCCGAAGGCGTGGTCGCAGGGGTCGAGGTAGGTTTGGGCTTGTCTGTGAATTCCTCATGGTCATGGAGCCAGTCTGGCTCGTCGGGGGTGGAACGGACTGGATTAGGCCAGTCCAGCGTGGTATCGGTCAGGTGCGACCGTGTACAGGTTGCCTTGATGCTCTTGGTGTCGTAGGCGTCAGGGCGGTCACGGAAGTTCAGTTTGTGCTGCGCTGAGAGGGCTTGTGGATTCCTTGGATTGGATCCGTCGAAGGTATCCGGGTTCCAAGTCTTGGAGGTGCGGAGAGCTGATCTTCTGGGGCTGGCTAAGTTACTTGCCAGTGTGACGAGGGTCTGGGTGGTATGGGTCATAGCGTGGGGTCCCAGGGTGGGGAGTGGTACATAGGGAGGGGGCGTCGACGAGTCTGTAGGTGCTGCTGTGGGTGGTCCTGGACTGGACCGTGTCTCCGGTGGTGATGATAGTTGAATCGCCGGGGGGTGGTTCACGGAGAACGGGTTAGTTAAGTTCGAATGCGGTGTTGATCTGCGTTCGAAGGTCCGGAATTGGGGGGGTGTTCCGGGGGGTGGGTTGGTGTCTGAGGCGTCTGGAAGCTTGGTTTGGGGCCGGGCAGTCCGCAGGGGATGGATGCGCGGCAGGCAGACGCCTGAGTGATTGTCTGCATGGTTTGTGAACGTGGTGGGCCTCATGCTTAATGACGATCAGGAGTGTGAGTACGAATATACTGTTAAGTCCGTGTGTCAGGTGCTTAGCTAGCACTTCCGAAGGGGTTATCCGGGTCAGCGTGAAGGTCCGTGACGGGGCCGAGGACCAAGACGGAAGTCGGACGGGCTACGGGCGGGAGACGGAGGATCTTTCAGCTTGGCTCTGGAAAACAAAAACAACATTGTGTGCAAGGTAAGACCTTGAAAGAAACATTTTATTAGTACATATATGTGATACATGAGCAGAACTTTCTTAGCAATCTCAAGAATCATCTTTTGAACCATGTCCTGGGCCTGGAATATGATGGCGATGAACATGAATTCACTACAACTGAAAAAGACCATGTTGTCATAGAAAACAATGCAATTTACAGTCATAAGGTACTTCAAGTCAATTACACAACATACGATGTTTGCAGAGACCAGGACTCTTTGAATTCTGGTACTAACAACTCCTATTTCATGGTTCTTGGCTGTGAGAATGAGGTGCAGACATATCCTTACCCTTACTGGTATGGAAGGATTATTGGGATTTTTCATGCCAAAGTCATCTATACAGGAACCCCAATCATGTCCTGCAGAGTCTCGAACCATGGACTTTCTGTGAGTGTGCTGGCTGGGACGAGATCTGAATGATAACTACTGTGATGGATAGACAGCATATCAACTACCCCGAATTGGATTTGTACATTATGAGGATGATGCCGCCTTTGGATTTTTGAATCCAAGCCTCATTCTCCAAGCAGTTCATCTTATTCCATGTTTCTCCCTTGGTCATACAAGTAATCTTCTTCCACATCGATCTCTTTGTCACCTTCCTAGTGAAAAGGATAAAGATTGGGATATGTTCTATGTAAATATGTGAGTATGTGTGGTTGTACATTGTTTTAGCTTAGTTTACATCCTTAGATTTGTTGATCACGACATGTTCATGCACTTTCGAGGTGGTGATATTGGCCATAAGTCCATCCAGCAGGCAATCAAGAAATTCTGTGATGACTGGTGGCCAGATGAGTTGGAAAAGGGCAACCATGCAGCATCCAACAGCACAGATGCAATTGTCTCTGACCTGGAGGACTCAGTACCAGCAGCTGGAGCTGATGTCGAGGTTCTGGATGCCGAAAATGATATGGAAAATGAATCAGAGGCAGAACATGAAGATGTTGAGTCACCGAATGAAAGCCAAATGGGTAGCAATACCAAGGTTGACAAGGAGGAAGCTGTTGAGGATGATATTCAAACTGAGGGTGACTTAGAAGATGAACTTGAATATGCAGATTTCTGATCTATGTACCATGTATTCCAATATATTCCAATGTATTATAACAATGTGCAACTGACAATCATCAGTTGCAATTATTGTTTGATGGCAGGGAAGGTCTAATAAGACTGATAACTGACACACAGAGCAACAAGTGCCTTTGGGGCTTGTCAATATGGATGCTAAAGACAAGGCCCAAAGGTGTGCAATGGTGCGTCGTTATGGGCGCTTATTTTAAGCGCCAGAGCACGCAAATGCAGGAATGAAAAGCACACAACAGAAACACAAAGGTGCAAGAATAAAACACAATGCAGGGGAATGAAATCATACCCCAACATTGTTAGTTATTGACATACATTAAAACACATTATAACAAATCATGATCGATCATGAGATTTCCACTTTTCTGTTGATGAAGGCCTGATCTGAAATTTTTCATTTCTGTCTGGACTAAATACCAGGGAGGAGACAGTCCATCCAGACTGAGATCTACCCTTCTGACCACTAGCAAGGTCTCCATCTGGATTAGGATCTGGCTATTATAGCACATTATCTTAGTTTAAACTGATTTTTGATATAAACATCTTGTGTGTAGCTGTGAAACCTGTAAACCAACATACAACATGGCAGTGACACTCGGCACATTGGTTACTGTGCTGTGTTTTCCATTCTTGCCACCTGATTTCAAATACAAGCAAACAACTAGTTGCCAGATGTCTTAGTCCGCTCAAAAGTAAGGACCAGGAATACTTACCCTGTGTGAGAACCACCTGTTTATCAAGAAAAACCCATGCAAATAGACCAATGGTAATAGGTAAGAGAGAAGAAACTCCAGCAGTCACTATAAGGTTTGAAAGTAGAACTCCTGTGCGATTGAACCGTTCTTGTCAATATTCGAGTGCCTAATGCTAGTTAGGACCAGGATACAATATAGCTAATAGGAAGATACCTTCTTCATCTTCATCTGAGCTATGACAGCAGCATTTGCCAAGTTTCCAGTAGGGGTCAGTATGGGCTGATTCTCTGAGATAGGGTTGGTTCCTTTTTGAGTGGGTGCAAGCTAGTATAGCTTGCAGTCCTGACCAGTTCCCTGGGTGCGGTCTTCCTCTTGCCTCAAGAGTGCATTCAACTCTCGTATCAATTTATGTGGGGCAGACTCTTCAGGTATGTTGATCCCAGATGCATTGTGGATTCGAACACCCAGGGCAGTGTGCCGAGTCTGATGCACATGTTGGAGTTCCACTACAACTGAAAAGTCGAGGTTGCCAGTGCTAAGGCTAGGTGATGGTAGAGTGGCTTCATCCTGGAGAAGGAGGGCTGGTAGTGAGGTTCATTTATTGACAAGGGAAGATAGTTGCATAGACTCCTCGGCCATGGCTTCACTTTCTGCTTTGGAATCTAATTCAGGGAGTTATGTAACTGGTAAGTTCCATGGTTAAATTTGAATCATATCTAGGAAACATTTTCAAGGACCTTCTCCAATGGGATGGAACAGATGAAAAGGATATTTGGGTTAGTGTGTGGGATATCATGACTGAACCATTCATTAGTGGTATGGAAGCTGAGACTGTTGGACTGGAAGGGGAGGTCCTGGTGGATGAAGTCACAAACAGGATTGGTAAGAGGTGGGAGGTGGCATTGGAACTCTTTGGGAATTTTAAGAGTTTTTTGTTTAGCATTGAGCACTTCTCATGGTAGTGAATCTGAGAGTTTTTTCCCTGCACCTATCCAGGCCAAGGAATAAAAGGGAGTGTTGACAGTCAGGTCGATGGAGTCCATAGGGCATAGGGAAGGGAAATGGGATTAAAAGGCCAAAAAAAGTAGAATAAAAATAAAATAAAATAACACGACACCATATTTAAACATTTAAACTGGCAACAAAATACCTAAGCTTCACATATAGGCCGCTAACCACCAGACTGTTGGGCCACCTCTGAATTTTTCATGCTGAGTAGACATACTTCCATCTGGATCTGGGATCCAGCCATAAGCTCAAAAATGCCAGCTCATCTGGACTCCTGTACCAGCCTTGAGGTCAATTTTTGGTCCTTCCATCCAGACATGAATGGCAAAAGTATCTGACCTCAATGCCAAAAATTGCTCAATCCATCTGGATTTTGGATCTGAGGGCTCACCTGACTTTCAGGGGTCCTGCTCCTGTACAGACGGCACATTTCAGTGTGATGTGTTGACACAGTATGGGCTTGTCACATTTTTCTTCATTGGGACAAAGGCAATCTCATGTTATATGTTTACCTGAGAATTGTCCACAAGATGTTATTCTCTTGCATAGCCATGCAGAGTGACCAAATCAATGACAATTATAGCATTGTGGTGGGTGACATAAGAATTTGGTTGTCAGGTGGAGGTGACCCCAGAATGCAATGTGGTGGCTGATGCAGCTATTGGCAACTTGAGCATCAGTAAAGAAGAGAACTATAGAAATGTGTGTTTTTTCCATGGGTGGGATAGGAGTTCAATCTGTTGGAGTGTGGAGAGGTGAGTGATGATGTGGTTGTTCTGGTTAATGAGAGAGATAACATTGCAGCTGTCTAGTGAGGTGTCAAATGTGGTAGGAATACCATGAACAATGACTGGGAAAGTATTTTGGGAAACAGAGAGCTGATCAGAGAGTTTGGAGAGCCAGCAGTGCACTGTGGAGGCAAAATATATTTGTTTAGCTTCACTGCAAGTTGCAATCCAAATATTCCCACTCCAGTGTCAACCTGCAGCACAGATTTGCAGTGGGATGTTCTCTATGTCCTCATTCCCATCTGCATCTGGTATGTATGATCTTGTTTCAAATGAGCAATTGGCATCTTTAATGGCTCTGGCAATTTCCTCTCCTAGCTCCTCATCAGACAGGCTTGAGAGCACCAGATTGTTACGATCAGATTGTACAAGTGTGAGGTCAAATCACATATTTGTCAAGCATAGGTAATGTCAAAGATGCGGGTGGGGAGTGGCCAAGTCTTGCAGGCCAAAAGTAGTGGCTTGGCTTCAATATACTCATGCATTGCACCCTACTCTCCATGGGTGCCACCAATTTGGAACAGAAGGGATACTTGGGAGAGTGCCAAAGGTGCCAGCCCAAGTAGAGGACTTTACAGGAGAAAGGGAAGGTAAGGGGCCTAAGCCTAGTCGATATCCAGAATGAGGGAGTATGTACATGCATGTCCTACTTATATAGGTTAAGAAGCGACATGTGGAATAAGGAATGTAGGACAATAAGGTATGCAGAACATGTGGGGGTATTGTCCACAATGAACAAAAATACAATGGAGGAATGTAAACAGGGATAGGACAATGAAAATAGAATAATAGGAATGTGGCCAAGAATAGGACAATAGGGAGTGCCCAACTATAAATAGGGAATGGCATGGGTCACCCACGGGTCAAATGTGGGTGACCCGCACCCGACCCATGGGAAACCTGAACCCGTCAACCTATGGGAAAAAACCCATGGGTCGACGGGTGTCGGGTGCATGGCGCACCCATACGCCTGTGGGGCGTTCGTATCGTACGTCATGTTCGCACCAACACAAACACGCTGTACGTGCACGTGCCAACATGAACATGCTGTATGCGCACATGCCAACACGAACGCGCTGTACGCGCACGTGCCAACACGAACACGCAGTAGACGGATGCGTCGACATGAATGCGCTGACATGAACGAGCCCACACGAATGCGCCGACACGAATGCACTGTACGCGTATGCGCCGACTCGAATGCGCCGACATGGACGCATTGTATGCGCACGCATGAATGCGCTGTATGCGCACGCGCTGACACGAACGCATTGTACGCGTGCACGTATGGCTCGTTGGTGTCGGCACGTGTGTGTCATACGGTGCGGCACGTGTGTGTTGTATGCGCGTGCGGTGCATGTGTGTCGTATGCATGTGCGGCACGTGTGTGTCATATGCACATGTGTGTCATATGCACGTGTATGTCGTATGCACATGCATGTCGTACGTGCACACGTACGACAGGAGCGAGTGGCCGGTTGGGTGTCGTACGCGTGCGCATGCACACGTACATGGTTGACGCGCCGGGTTGGGCCAGGTCACGGGTGCTCTGGGCTTGACCCGCACCCGCACCCAAGGGCACCTGACCCGGTGACCCGTGTGGGTTGGCCAAACCCGTGCTATTCCCTAACTATAAAACAATGGTCAGATGTCCCAAGGTAAGATGGGTCGAGGAGTAAGGAGCAGACAGGGTGGGATTAATGGATGGTGAATGGGGAAAAGTGGATGAGAATAGGGATGAGGAATGTAGATGGTGGATGTGCTGAGCTGAGACTGGCATACCAAGTGACTTGCATGTGGCTTGGACACTTGTGTGTGGACATAGTCTGACTGCTCGGTCAGCACTGCCAAATTACTGGACACTTGGTATGTGTACTTGACAATATGTCAGGATTCGGTAACGCTGAAATATCGGTTAAGTCCTGTAAACTATTCTGGAGTGGCTAGGCTTCAACGTGCTCGTGCGTTGCGCCCTGCTGTTCCATGCGTGCCACTAATTTGGATGGTAGGAGGAGCCTCGTGAGGATTCTGAGGGCATTGGCTCGAGCAAAGGACTTCAGAGATAGGAAACGGACAAAGGGGTGCAAACCAATTGATATTCTGAGTGAGGAACTATCTACATACATCCCGCTACTTATATAGTTAAGAAGCAAGATGTGGAACAGGGTGGCATAAGGAATGGAAACAATAAGGTATGAAGAAACCACATGGAGGCATTGTCCACAGTGATCAGAAATAGAATAAGGAATGTAAGCAGGATTAGAATAATGGAGTATGGCTGAGAGTAAGATAATGAAGTGGTGGGCGAGAATAGAACAATAGAGGATGACCGAAGATAAAACAATAGGCAGTGGCCAGGACAATGAGTGGCTGTCATGTCGTTCAGGGGGAACGGGTCAAGGAGTAGATAGGTGGTGAAGGAACAATGAAGGGGATAGGACGAGAGGAGTGGTCCAGACAATGTACCAGGTGTACTGAGCTGAGGCCATGTGGTAGTACAAGATGATGTGGGCAAGGGCCAGTTGGTCGGTATTCCTGAGTGAGCCGGTACTCGGTGTTGCGGACTTGACACAATATTACAGAATGGTGTTTTAGAGTCAGGAGTTGGCTGTGGGGCTGGCAGAGTGGGTGAAGTAAGGACAGCTGCATAGGTGCATTTTCCAGTGTTACATGATATTTTGAAGGCCTAAGTGGGTGGAGATAGCATCCAGATGCTTATATACTTTGGTCAATTATAGGTCATGTGAATCTATGAGTGTTGATTGGGCTGTAGAAATAAGGTTGTGGCTTTGGTGCTGAGCATCAAGAGATATTGTCACTGTTTTAGCAGTCTTGGTCTTAGGGAGAGCGATTCCATATATCAGAGTACTAAGTTGTAGGGAACAGCATGGGTCACTAGGGAATAGCATGGGTTAGGTTAACCTGCATGGGTCACCGGGTTAGGGTAACCTGCATGGGTCACCAGGTTAGGGTAACCTGCATGGGTCACCGGGTTAGGGTAACCTGCATGGGTCACTGGGTTAGGGTAACCTGCACAGGTCACTGGGTTAGGGTAACCTGCATGGGTTACCAGGTTAGGGTAACCTGCACGGGTCACCGGGTTAGGGTAACCTGCACAAGTCACTGGGTTAGGGTAACCTGCATGGGTCACCGGGTTAGGGTAACCTACATGGGTCACTGGGTTAGGGTAACCTACATGGGTCACCGGGTTAGGGTAACCTGCACAGGTCACTGGGTTAGGGTAACCTGCATGGGTCACCGGGTTAGGGTAACCTGCACGGGTCACTGGGTTAGGGTAACCTGCATGGGTCACTGGGTCAGGTACCCTTGGGTTTGGGTACAGGTCAAGCCGAGAGCACCTGTGACCTGGCTGAACCCGCTGCCTCAACTATGTACACACGTACGACACGCACATGCTGCATGTGCACACATACAACACGCACATGCTGCATGTGCACACATACAACATGACCACGCCATACATGCATGCATATGACACAAACGCGCGCTGTATGCACGCATATGACACAAACACACTGTATACACACATGCTGACATGAATGCACCGCATGAGCACGTGCTGACATGAATGTATCATACGCACATGCGCCGACACCAACACACCATATATGCATGCGCTGACACCAACACACCTTATACTCACATGTATGACACACATGCATGTGGCATGTTTGTGTGGTACATCACACCCACATATGGCGTGTTTGTGTTGTATGTTGTGCCTGTGTATGACACGTGCAGGTGTGGCACATGTGTGTCATATGCATGTGCATATGGTGCATACAGTGCATACAGCATGTGCATGTTGTCCATGTGCACATTTGGCATGTGTGTGTCATGCATGTGCACGTGCAGGATGTGCATGTCATACGTGCATGTGGTATAGCATGTAAATATCATACATATGCATGTGCAGTGCATGCACATCCAGTGCATTTGTGTTGTCTGTGTGCAGGTGTGGTGCATGCATGTTGTACATGCATGCATGACACTGTGGGTTGGGCCAGGTTATGGGTGCTCTCAGCTTGACCTACACCCACACCCAAGGACACCTGACCTGGTGACCCATGCAGGTTATCCCAACCCATGCCATTCCCTACTAAGTTGTTCAAGTATGGTAGCTAATGATGCTGCAGTAGGCTTTCTTGGGAGTTTGATGGGCAGTGGTGGTGGTGGTTGGACCGTGGGAGCTATCTTCAGACTGCTAACATATGTATATTGGTAGTCAGTGCTATAAGATAAGTCTGATGTACTATCACTTACTCAAGACACACCATGATGCATTCTGTGAGCTCACTTACCTCTTCTTCTGTCAGTGCACAGACAATATAGGAAACTTTCACATAGTCTGGGATGAGCAGAAGTGTTAAGTCCGCATGTCAGGCGCTTAGCTAGTACTTCCAAAGGGGTTTTCCGGGTTAGTGCGAAGGTCCACTATGGGGCCGAAGACCGAGACGGGAGTTGGATGGACTACGGACGGGGACGGAGGCACCGGAAACTTAGGGTAGGTTGCGGAATAGTTCAATCCGGTCACTGAGATGTTCGAGGTCGAAGGGACTTGGCTTCAACTTATGTGTTGCGCCCTCCTCGATCGTCTGTCCCTAATTTCAGAGAGGAGACGGAAGTTCACCGGAGTGAGTCGGGAACTGGGTGGACTAAGATGATATTCGTACTGGCAAACAGTCTAGTCGACTGGGAGACTATATACATGCGGCTGTCTTTGTACTATCTTTTGCCGGTCATAAAACAAGGGAAAAGGAAGTACAAGGGGGTCAATATAAAAGAGAGAACAAAGGAGTGAGGTACGCGATAGTCCTGCACGTCGGTTATCAAAGTATTGAGTCTCGGTCGGAGACGGACTCGGAGATGGTGTCTCGGTCGTGATGGGAACGGAAGCGGAAAGTGGATTCCGGGTCGGACTTGTCGGGGATGGAGGCTACGGAAAACAATCCTTCATCCTTTCGGTCGGAAAGGTCTCGGAATAAGGAGGGGTGGTTGTGGGGGTTAGTGTGGGTTGTTGAAGGTATGGCTATAACAGTATCCCCCCACTAGGACCGAGCCCTCGAGGTCCTATGCTTGTCTTGCC
>QLPG01001598.1:0-29351 GCA_003314385.1 Gomphus sp. MG54 | reverse complement strand
CCCGGGACTGAGGCCAGACTTCAGTGCCCCTAGGTCGCTCCGCCTATACAATCCCATTGGGCTCTGCCGAACTATCCAAATTATTTTTCTCTCGCACCACCTCACCCCAATGCAATTCCCAAAACTAGTTTCCACAGTCCCGCTATCTTCTAACAACGTGAGTGCGTCCCTTTACGTTTGTACAATCCTAACAACAATAATTCCTTTCTGCTAAGACCAACGAGAGCATCCCAACGAAGTTAGCAGTGAGTGCATGGGGTGTGATTTCGTCTTATTTGTTGAAAACTCATAGAAAATCTTCCAGATCAGCATGACTATCCAAGCTCCCAGCAAGACATCTCTAGCTCCCATTATGGGTGCCGACGAAGAGCTGCGGCGTCAGGGCGACAGCTTCGCGCATGACGGAGAGGACCGACCCACACCCGAAAGGTCAGATGGAGGTGACTTCGCCCATGAAGACACTTGGAAGGACCATGGTATGGAAGTTGACCTTCAGGAGAGAGGTGGAAGTCAGAATGACGACGTACGTTTTGCTTCTGGTTTTCTTATTATCTAGTGGAACCTGAGCTTTCAATCACTTAGGCACGACGTGATGCTGGTTCTCCTGAGGAGGCACTGATCGTTGAATTCGGAAATCTTCAAATCAGTATTAATCCAATCGCTCAGGGACCACCTGAAGTTGCTCGTTCTCCCGAGGAGGTCCTCATCCTCCAATTTGGGAAGCTTACAATTGGTGCAAATGCAAGTGATGTGGTATGTGTTGCTATTAGAACACCTCAGGGATTTGTTCTTATTTCTTTGATTATGTATAGGCAGAGAAAATGGCTCCCGCATCCACCACTCCTTCAGCGGGTGTTGAGACCCGTCCCAAGGCTAGCTGCCGCGCATCAGCTCTATGCCTCCCTCCTTCAGCAATCAGTTCCATCTCTTTCCCCACCAGAGACTCCAATGCCGACGACGACGCAATGGATGTCGACGGGGAATGGACCTTTTCGACCGCCTCTTCCGACGACGAGACGCAAAGCGACGCAATGGACATCGACGTCGACCTGTGGTCGTATGAGGTTGAGGATATTCAGCTTATGGACATGACAGCAGACAGCGATAACTCGCAGCTGCTACCCGCGAGTGGGGCTCCTGTCAACAACTGTTGGAGTACTCCGTGGCGTTAATAGGTATGTATAGCTGTTCGATGAAGTTTAGGATGTGGGCTAACAGCACTGCTTAAAGGAGGGGCCAGATGTCAGAGCGAAAACCCAGAGTGAAAACCCTCGAACAAAAACGGAATAGCGTATACGAATTGGGTTTTTCGGCTGCACCTCCCTCCTTCCGTGCATTTTCAACTTCACTCAAAGCCAACGCCAGAATCATCAGTTTGCTCCTCTGAATGGTGGTATAAATGATCTGGGCTCCATGAGCATACTTATCCCACCCACCGCTCACAAACGCCAACTTCACTCGAAGCAAATGTCCCCAAAAACATCGAGTTGCTTCTTGAGTGATGTTAACCAGCTCCTCGAGGTATACCTCCGGCATCCCGCCTAGGCATCTATCTGGTCCAGCCTCGGACAATACCGTTGTGTAGAACATATCGGCAGTCACAAAATGGTGACCGCAACCTACGGTCTGCTGTAGATTTCATTTCTTGATTTTTTTTTTTTATTTTTTTTTGTTCGTTATATTATCTCTTGAAATTCTGTCTGGGGATTTGTATACCATTGAACGGGCTTTGTTTATCCTTCAGCATGTGTCTATGTCCGGGGCTTTGTAATTTTTTTTGGCTGACCCCTGGTTGTCGCGTTTAATACATTGCTTGGCTATCGGGGATGCTCACTACTGGACACTAACTGAATCCTACTGTATAATAGAAGAGGGCAAGACTTTCAAAGATACCATCGAGGTGTTGAGCTGCTTTTCTGATGACAGTAGTTCGCTACCTTGGGTCACATTATGCTATCCCAGAGATACTCCACACTTGATCAAAACTTTGGAATAACGCTCAGAACCCACTTTGGTCCTGCTGAAAATGAACCGACCATTCAAGTGTGCTCCTCCACACGAGCAGGCCTTCTGTTTCGTGGATTCTCAACTACCCCTGACAGGATCTATGGTGGTATAAGCTCAGCAAGTGGACTGAAAGTGTTACAGTTGCCTATGTGTATGTTATACATGCTGTGATGGCTAATATAGCTATATAATGGCAAGGGAAACAGAATGACTTGCAACCTAGTTACGGTGCTAGCTATAACATATACAGTGACATCTTAGTATTCCCCATGCATGTTTAGATATTACAGGATGTCCATCCATCTTGTTATGTGCTTGTGCCAGTATTGTGAAAAATAAAAATAAACAAGGAACCATGTCAGCGCAAGTGATGGGCCTGTTTTGCAGAAACCCATCCTCGGACACTTTACTATGTTTTGTGAGAATAACTGCAAGAGTGTATATCTTTATAAAAAATATGAAATATATATCGGAGAATGTACCATCTATTAGATGTAGGTTGCCTACACACTGCAGAGACAACTAATGTCCACCATCAAGCCCCATGGAAGTGACTTTCTGACTGTGCTCAGGGGTTATCTCCAATTGGAGGCTTGGCAAGCTGCATATACTTGCAACCAGTGGAAAAGAATGCGGTATTGAAGATGTATTGTATTCCTTGATTGTGATTGTAGGAGGGAGAGTCTCATCGAAGGGGACATCCACATTCGTTCATTTGAAATGTTTGATTAAGGTACAAAATTCGAGATGTTTTCGGGCAGGAGAAAATTTTGTGTGAGGTTATCTGCTACATGGTATGTAAAGTTGTCTGTGTCCACTAAGAGAAACAGTGCAGGGAAAAATACAAAATACCTCATGACATATGAGAAATGTGCATTAAAAAACCCAGTGGGGAAAGGGATCATAGGTTATGGAGGGATGTGAACTACCTATGAGGCTAGAGCGAGAAATGAACTGACAGGAAAATAGGATTTGTCAGACCAGGTAGATGGAGCACAAGTGAAGAGTGCTTAGAACCAACCACAAGGTGACTAGGTCTAGGCTCATATGCCATTCCAGCATCATTCAAGATAAAGATATTGTGTGATAAAGAGGAGTCAGGGTGAAACCAACTATGAAATAGTAGAATCAGGTCAAATTTTCATGGGAGAAGCTGAGCATGACTTAGTTTGTGCTATCATGATCGGGATGAAGCAACTGAGAAAGATATGGAACCATAGTGAACTGTATGCTTATGTGGAAAAGATCAAGGACCTCTAGATGCAAATTAAAAAGAGCAGTGAGTGATTATGAAAAACATTCTGAGAAAGAAGTGAATGTTTCTTAGGCTGTAGGGTAATTGTTGGGGAACACCTTCATCATGAAGCAAATTTGGAGAAGTTCCCAATGGCCCAGTACCAACTAGTCACTGCAAACCAAAGTGCTGCCATATTACCTGCCAGAGTACAGGGTGATCAAGTCCGTACCTGCACAGGTTAGCTGAACAACACCGGGGCCTCAGATGAATTGTTGGTGGAGTCGTTTGGTCTTGAAACAGGTGGCCATTGCTGAGGGTGCCAACAATATACAATGAGACAGAGTATGGCAGACTACCAAACAGAGCTTAGAAGGTTTATTGCTCCAGTGTTTATCTGAACCAACACAGTGTTCTGCAGTGAATTGTTAGCACCATTTGGTCTTGAATTGAGCTAATATTGAGTACCAACAAGTGACTGCAAATCAAAGCACTGCCATACTACCTGCCAGAGCACAGGGTGATCAAGTCTGCACATGCACAGGCTAGCTGAAGGACACTCGGGCATTGGACGACTTGTTGGTAGGGTTGTGTAGTCTTGAAATATATGGCTGTTGATGAGGGTGCCAACACTCTACAATATAGTGATTGGCACAGGTATTGGCAACCCATGCAGGTAGCAGGTAGGGGTAGCCCAGGTATGGGTCAGGGTCAGGATTAGCCAACCCAGCCCAAACCCATACTCACAAGGCAGGTTGGGGTGGGTTTCTTTGATTTGATGGAGTGGTGGTCAGGCAGGGTGTTGTATGCAAATGCATA
Organism: Gomphus sp. MG54; assembly: GCA_003314385.1. Lineage (NCBI taxonomy): Eukaryota > Fungi > Basidiomycota > Agaricomycetes > Gomphales > Gomphaceae > Gomphus > Gomphus sp. MG54. The sequence continues at coordinate 25,291 of QLPG01001598.1, read as the reverse complement.
TGACACCTGTCATATGTGTGCATGTTCATTTAGGCTTGGGTTCCCCAAAGGGTGCAGGTGGCAAAGGTGACTCATTCAAAGATGGTGTCAGTCCATCATTGAATAGTAAAGGCACATGAGTAATTAGATCTTCCACCACTGTATCCTAATACAAGTCACAAAACATCTGGTTATCGAGGAACCCTCTACTGACCTTCCATGTATGAATGCTGAGAATATCATTGCCTTTAGGAAGATCCTCCTCTCTAAAGATTACACCCCCAAAAACGATTACGAGATTCTTGGCATCCATCTTCTTGTACTGGCTTCTAGAGCTGATCCAGGCAAGATGTTTCACTAGACATTGCAAAGTCACCTGGTGAACTGGTGGTAACCCACACAGCTTTGATCAGATAACAGGGAAGTTGTTTGCCACATATTCTTCTAGGCATGTGGTTTGGTAATAATATGGAGAAAATAGCTAGAGGACTGACCTCTCTCATCACTATGCTACAACTTCTTGGTTAAGGGAAACCTAAACACAGATTCTGGCAATTCTGGGAGATAAAGCTTTGACATAAGCATGTCATCTGGCTGTCAAGCTTCGGTTACTGACAGACTTTGGTTCTGTCAAAGGTTGTCAGGCGGACAATGGCCAAGTCCTGCAGGCCAAGAGTAGTGGCATTGGCTTCAACGTACTCGTGCGTTGTGCCCTACTTGCCATGCGTGCCACCGATTTGCAACAGACATGTACTTGGGAGGATGCTGGTGATGCTGTGTTATAGCCCATACCCTCAACAAACCCACACTAACCCCCACAACCACCCGCTTCCGAGACCTTCCGACCGAAAAAGATGAAAGACCTTTTCCGTGGATCCCGTCCCCGTCACGCCCATCCGAGACACCGCGACCGAGACACCGTTCCCGAGTCCGCTCCTGACCGAGGACTCAATACTTTGATAACCGACGTGCAAGACTATCGCGTACCTCACTCCCTTGTTCTCTCCTTATATTAACCCCTTGTACTACCTTTCTCCTTGTTTTATGACCGGCTAAAGGATAGTACAAAGAGCGTTACATGTATATAGTCTCACAGTCGACCGGACTGTTCGCTAGTACGAATATCGAATTAGTTCCCCCCCCCCAGTTTCCAATTCATTTCCGGTAAACTCCGCCTCCCTTCCGAAATTAGGGACAGACGATCGAGGAGGGCGCAACACATAAGTTGAAGCCAAGTCCCTTCGACTCCGAACACCCCAGTGACCGGATTGAACCATTCCGCGACCTACCCTAAACTTCCGGCGCCTCCGTCTCCGTCCATAGTCCGTCCGACCCCGATCTCGGTCTTCGGCCCCGTTATGGACCTTCGCACTAACCCAGAAAACCCCTTCGGAAGTACTAGCTAAGCGCTTGACATGCGGACTTAACATGCTGGCCCAAGTCGAGGACTTTAACAGAGGGGAAGAAGGTAGAAGGGCCTAAGCCTAGTTGATACCCAGAATGAGGAAATATATACATGCATGTCCTACTTATATAGGTTAAGAAGTGACATGTGGAATAAGGAATGTGAGACAACAAGGTATGCAGAGCATGTGGTTATTGTCTACAACGAGTAAAATTAGAATGAAGGAATGCAAAATGGGGATAAGACAATAAAGGATAGGATAACAGAAATGTGGCCAAGGATAGGACAATAGGGAGTAGCCAACTATAAAACAATGGGGTTGTGGCCAAGGATAATACAAGGACAGGAAGTCCCGAGGTGAGACGGACTGAAGGGTGAGGACAAGGAGTATGGATGGTGGATGTACCGAGCCGAGACCGGTGTACCAAGTGTTATGCATGGGGCATGGACACTTGGTCATGGATATAGGATGGTCGCTCGGTCAGTATTGCCGAGTGGATGGGTCTCGGTACATGTACTTGACATTGGGTCAGGAACAAAGACATTAGAGCAATGTACCTTCAAAATCGACACAACACAGGACACATCATCTATGACAGGGTTAAACTTGAAACTCATCTCATCTTGCTCAATTTTGTTCTTTAGCTATAAAAAGTATCAACTTGCGAACAAGGACATGAGAGGCACCATTTGTTTCACCTCTTGCATATTCATGTGCCAACTAGAAACCTGCTCATAAAGTCAAGATGGATTGAACAGTGATGGTTGGCACATTAAAGGTATTAAGCATCCAATAAATACCCTCTGTGTCTGTTACAATGTGAAGGAATAATGCAATCATAATAAACATAATATCTCCCAAAGATAAACAATGGCAAGGTTCAGGACAGGGCATGGCTTCAACTTGTATGTTGCACCCACCAGATTGAACTGGTCTCTAATTTTGGAATAGCAAGACAGAATAATTAGCTTAGTTGAAATCAAAGTTGATTATCTGACTGAAGACTGAACTACTGAATGTACAAGATCTTTATACTACTTTCAAATCTACTAGGAGTCAACTAGATTCCTATAATAGATAAGAAAGCCAAGGATTGTGAAAAAGTGAGAACAGAAATACTACATCCCAAATCTTGATCTCCTCCATGACATTGGGGGTGACATGTTACCCGATTCCCAACAGAGTTACCCTAAGGAACATAATAAGGTAGAAGACAAATGGTTTCCGCTATAGTCACGTGACTCAAGCGTGACATCCACCATTTCACACAAGGATCTGGCAACATTGACAAAAAAATTATTCTAAAACCACAGATCAATGGCATAGAACTATATGTACATATTGTTGGTTTTACTTTTTGAAAAAATCACTATTGCAAATGTAGTATATCCAAACTTTCAAACATCTTTTCAAAACTCATAATCACATTTTTCAAGCAGTCTGACACTGTCAAAAAATTTTTGGTCACAAAATTTTTGTGCTGATGTAATCACCTATATAAGGCAATATTCCATATATAGAAAATTATTCCCACTGGTAATAGTTTTTTTTTTGTGCTGACATAAGCACCCATATAAGGCAATATGCCATATATAGAAAGACATTCCCACAGATAAGGTAGATGACATATAGATTCCACTAAGGTCACGTGACTCAAGTGTCATATCCACCATTTTTCACAAGGATCTGGCAACATGCCAGATACTATTCTAGCTGATTTGGACAGCGCTCATATTGTATAGTGTAGCACAATCATTTTTTCCAAAAAAATTGCCATCTTCTATAGCAGAATACAATTTTTTTTCAAAAAAAATTTTGACAATGAAAATTTTTGCGCTGTGACCATGACAATGTCACGGTCACATGATGTAGCGGAAACCGTTTGTCTTCTACCTTAACAAATCAGATATAAGAGACTGAACAGAATTGCAAATAAATGAAAGTGGAGTGGAATGTAAATGAAAGGATATTAAATGTAAATGAAGACAGAATGGAATTGCAAGCATAAGGAGTGTGATGTAAATGAGTGGAGTGAATTGACAGGAGCATGTGATACCAAGATAGATACATGAGGTGCATATAGTCTGTGGGCTGAGGGTGTAATAGTTAGATAGGCAAGTGAGGGTGGAGTTGGGCTGAGTGGGCTGAAATGAATAGTTAGGTATGCTGGGATACAGTTCCTCACCCCTTATAGCTGAGCCCCACAAGGCTGCAGAAATGAAGCTCTAGAATGGTGGCCCTGTTAGAGTTTGGAAATGTGAGAGCATATAAGTGTGACCATGAGGGAGTTTGGGGGGTGAACATCGTTAACATCACCAATGGAAGAAGAATCATTCATCAACCCCTCATATGTCCGCAAGCTCATGGGCATGTATACCTGGCCCATCATCTCCTACCTCAACAGTACCAACCATCCTCCCCCCATTGACATGCCTACTCCCACACCATTGATGATTGAATGTAACCGTGCACAACTCAAAGAGGATACGAAGGATGCTATCGATATGCGAGTGCTATGGGTCGAAGGATCGCACTTGAAGAGTACAAAGGTGAGTGATCCTTTGCTCAGATATAATGTAGTACTGATTTTTTGTTTAGTACGCTTGTCTGGAGATGTGAAATGATGAAGTTGACTCCAACATCATCTTCTACTGTGATGCAAGGCTGGTAGAAGAGGACAACAATACACATTGGGTCGAGGGCTACAAGTCTGACCTCCCTTGTGAATGATGCATGCAACAATACAACACTTGTCTTCGGAAATGGGATGGGGACTTGGACATGGGAGCATGTGTGTGATGCTGTGAAAGGGGAGTTGGTTGTACTATAAATGTGCGAGGCAGAGGTACCAGTAAGAGGAAAGGGAAAGGGAAAGGCAAGGCAAGAAGTAGTGAAGCTGAAGGAAGTCTGAGGAAGAAAAGGGCAAGGAAAGGTATACCTGAAGCTCATGATTCGGATGGGCTGGGACCTGTAGGGTGCATATATGCATCTTACCCTTGAGAGACCAACCTCAATATATTGTATATTTCTATCAATTCTTGTATGATCTTGTGCATAATTCCATTCCAAAATTTTCAATTATAATTTTGTATTTTTACCCTCAATACTGAGGGAGTTATTCTTTATTTTGTACTATACTCACATGCACTTATACATGCACTACACAACATGCGTGGCTGGCTCCCTGGGAAGGGACCGGGAGGTTGGCTCCATACCAAAGAGGATGTATAGGGGCCAACTCAGGGATATATGTAGGTGAAACAACACCCATGTATGCCTTCCTCCTCAGTGGTTGACAACACTGAGGAGGTGAGCCATTTGTATGAATAAATATGATTTTATGATTGATTTTCTCTTTATTTACTCTGTAGTTATATTCCATAGGTATTTTCTATATAAATACTTAGTGGTTGACAACACTGAGGAGTTATATTCCATAGATTGCCTTAGAAATTCTCCAACCTACCACCCAAGTTGCTTATAATCTTATCAGGGTTATGGGCCCTGGAGACCCAACAGAGAAAGTTTCTTTGACCATGGGGAGGCTAGCTACAGATGGATCTAATTGGTCTCTGTAGAGAGCTCAACTCATGAGTTATTTTGAGTCTAAAAATCTATTAAAACATATAGAAGGCACAAAGCCAACCAACCACCTGATCCTCCTACCTATCCTAAGGCACATGTCCTCACTGATGATAAGGAAGCCAAGTTAGAGAAAACCAAGGAGAGACTTGAAAAGTGGCTGGCCAGAGAAGGGCTTGTCAAGACTCAAATATTGGCACTGTGTCAGAGTCACTAGCTTTAATGCTAGAGAAGAAGAAGAATGCAAAGGAGATATGGGACACTCTGGTAACTGAAATGACAAAGAAACCAAAGATGGCTGTCACCAGCATCCAGAGACAACTCTGGAACATGAAATGCTTGGAGGATGATGATCTCAGAGAGCACCTCGATAATGCTCAAGATCTCTATGCAAGACTCAATGATATGGGAGCTAAAATCTCTAAAGGAGATTTCCTTGATATTTTATTAGCCTCATTGCCACCTTCCTACAAATCAGTTATGAATGCCCTTACAACATCTCCTGAAGAAGTCAGAAAGCCATTGGACCCAGACAATAGCATCCAGATTCTTAAATCGCAATACAATAGGCATAGGACATTGTCCATTACTCAGGAGGACCAAGGATTCTTGGGTACAACAGATAAAAGGTGCATATACTGTATGCACCAATTTCAAAAAGCTAGGACACATTGCTGAAATGTGTTGGGCTAAAGGCAGTGGCAGAGAAGGCCAGGGGCCAAGGGAGAAGGAAAGTTCAAATTTCAAAAAGAGGAAAGGCAAAGGGAAAGGCAAATCCAACATAGCTAATGAAGATGAGTCTTCTGGAGAAGACGACAATGGATCTATGGCATTTATCAATTACAATTGTGCTGCCTTCATCAGAGATGGAACAGGCGATACTATTATTCTAGATACAGGAGCTAGTTCTCACATGACACCGTATAAAAACATGCTTGAGAACTACAGAAGCTTCCCTACACCATGTACGATTTGGGCAGCCGATCAAGGCAGCTTTGATGCATATGGCAGCAGACAACTTAAGATAATTACTAGAGTGAAAGGGAAAGCAGTCACATTGACATTAAAAGATACATTATATGCTCCCTAAATTGCCTTCACCCTTATTTCCATAGGCCGATGCGATGATGCCAGGAACTGGACAGAATTTACATCACAAAAATGCACTATCAAAAATTTGTCCAGCCATATTTTATTACAGGTAAAATTACACAGCCTATACAGATTGGACAATCAGTCAACCCAACATTCCACAAAGCTATGTTTAACCACCATCAAGACACATTGCAGCTAGGGCATATATCTTATAAAGCCCTTAAGCACCTGATGGATCGTGGCATGGTTTATGGCCTAGAGCTTTCACAGGCTAGAGATAAATTCATCTGTGATGTGTGTATTAGAGCTAAGATTACATGCAAACCGCTCCCAAATAAATCAAGTGAGCATTCAAAGAAAACCGGTGATAAAACATTTTCCAATGTATGGCACTGTGTAAAGATACATTGAAATCAAATTTCAACAGACTAGCATTTCTAATATCCTTCTTCCTGCACAACACAGGTCCAAGTCCCTCAGTTCAAATATCCCTGCTTGTCACTTCACTGATATTACATGTAGCTTGTCTGCCATAATTATTTGTCGCATCCATTTGGGCCTCTTGGAGAGGAATTCACATCTCAATAACAGTGCCCCTTCTTCTATCCATCCTGTGAGTAGCTCTCATGCAGCTACGCAATGCATACACGACGCCATCATGGATGAATTTGGCGACCGGAAGGTGACCAAATCACCTGAGACCGGAATCCACACGTCAAACGAAATAGAGCCGGAGGATGGTTTTGCGTCAAATACAGATTGCATTGATCCCAATGAGTTTCCTTACGCCGTAGGAATTTAAGAGAGTTGGAGGACACGCCTCCTGTAGCATCGCAAAATTCGGGTAAGCCCTATTCTTAGTTCTGGGATTGTCAGTTCTTTATCATAATTTAATATTGCCTACAGATCCAGTTGAACAAGTTTAGAGATATGTTGGAATGGATGACTGCGAGCTGAGGCTGATTCTCTAAAATTTATGGGACAGTTGAAAATTTATTATGCCAGCTGATGATTTGTTTGGTTTCTTTTGATGTCATCGTTTTCCAGGCTCTTTTGTTATTACATGGCATGTCTACCACCTGCCTTGCTCTTTTTTCCCAATCAGATTCTTTGTCTGGGTTTTCCGGTGTCTAGGAGTGCCTTGGCTACATGTCACCTGGTTTCCTGTCTCCTATCTTCCCTTATGGCTTTCGAAAGGGGTCTGGGTCGCCTTTGACTGGTTTTCAGTTAATGGCCTTTTCGACCCATTGGCGGCATTCCGGGCTCTGCAGCACTTTGTCCGATTCTCATTTGATTGTCCTGTATTATCAGTTGCTTCTTTGGATGAACAGTAAAATATAACAGGTTGGAGATGTTCAGCTGGCAGCCCATCGAAAACAGTAGAATTTAACAAGCGCTAGATCTCCCATTCGTCTGTTAGGTGGTTTAGGAACTTGAGGAAAAAGTTAATTGTCCATATTCTTGACTCGACATGTTATTCTGGCCCTTTGGTGCAGGTACAAATGTCGATCGTGATGATGGGGCATCAGAGGACCTGCAGTGCTTAGCCGCCATACTCACGATGATTGGGAGCACTCGCAGCTGAGAAGGAAGTGTTAGAACCAATGAAACATTTTAGTGATTACACATATTTTTTCTGTTCACTTCAACACTAAAACCCAAATAACTCCCCCAATTCTATTCCCCTCCAGATACAACTTATCACAGGGTCTACAGACAACATAAGGAACCTACAACAATATTTTCGTGATTTTAGGGACATTTTGGATGAATACCACCTAATTGGCCTGGTACCTGACCCAAGAACTCAAATAGTCCCTCAGTGTTGATGGATGGAAGATTATTGATGGGCATAGTATTTTAATATGTTAGTTTTCTCAGTTCTTCTATCTTTTTCCAGGGCATGGCCCAAATCTTTTTCCTTGCCCATGTACCCACGTTCCATCACACACCCGACCGTATCAGAACGGACTCCGGTTTTGCTCGGAGAAGATTTCAACTAGCATAGCCTTTTCTTTTCTTATAAGTACCCAGATTTATCTAGCAAAAAATAACCGAAGTTGAATTTGCCTTTCTATACTCTCATTCTCAGTAAACCTCAAAATAATGCCAAAACTCTTTTCTGTGCTGGGCCTTCGGTTCAGCGCTGGATATTACAATTCCCTAATTGAGACCAAAACACCGAAATCTCGTCATAACAATACATGGAACTACAAGATCTAATCTGCCACACCAACTAATAGGAAGTCCCTTTGTCTGGGTTCATGGGTTGGCCCTACTAGTCTCCTTTGTGTCGCTTCGACCTTTGTGTTTTCCTGGGGCCCACAGCCAGAGCTGGTGCTAGGGCTATTCGGCCTCGTTTTTCATGGGCGATTTGATTTTTCCAACTCCCACCCACGCCTCTTTTTATCCCATCCCGGGTGGATTGGTTTTTTTACGGAGAGTCCAGGGTTCTCTGTTCTGTCCTTAGAGCCTGTTTGTCTCCCTTTTGGAATGCATGGCGGCCTTCCACCTCTCTTGGTGTAGGCCGAGGATTTCCGTGATATATGTGTGGACAAGTGCGTATGCCCCTCAGGGACCCGGTGCAATACTGTTCTTGTACCTAGGAGGCCGAAACCTGCGGGCTGGTCAGGCCCGTCTCGGTACCATTTAGCGTCTTTGGGTGGTGTGGTTTTTATGAGCCCCCCTCCCTGTTCGTACGCTGTTCCGGTTGGCAGGAGTCTCATGATTGCCTTGATTGTTATTCTATTACTTTGAAATGGCAACTCCTCTCCTTTATATTTTCCCGTCGGCAATCCCTTTCTTGAGTGTGAAATGGAAGGCGAGGATTCCGTAGATTCGCGTCTAAGCGAGATCGACATTGTTCTTATACAACTTGATTGAATAGGTTCAGCCAAGTGGTCCCCGTGGTTGAGGGCCTAGTGTTAACAACATTCTATTCATGTCTATCTTATCTACATCTTATGCTATGTGAGGATAAGGCCTGGAGTGTGGTCCCAGTCTTCTCTGTGCGGCTGCATGATGATTTCCTGGGGTGTAGTGCTCGCCCCCGGATCTACTGACATGCCGTGGGCATGTGTTCGGACGGCATTTTTTTTCAGGCACCCAGTTGGCGGATCGGGCTTTCGGGGCTGGAGTCACCCTGGGTCACCCCTCGTGGTTTCGGAGCGTTGCCACCTCTGGGCCACTTTGAGGCCGGTGCCGGGAAGCGCTGCTGCGCTTCCCACCGGGGGAAGGTGAAGAATTCTGATTGACTTTGCACTGCACACTGATGCAAATCGATATGAGGCTGCCGCAAAACGGGTACCGCCGATCCACCCTGATCCCCAGGATGAGATTTTTGCTGCTGTGGTTTTACTGTAGTATGCTTTCTTATGCTTCGACCCCTCACAGTTTAGACGTTCTTGAGGTCCTCTGAAAAATGTTTTTACCCCTGAATCTGTCAGACGAGTTATAGTAGCTAGTTGTACTAGCTAGGAGTCAGTCCCGGATGTTGGTGGTGAGTTATTACCGCACCAGTAAATCTGTGAGGCAGGCTGTGTAGCAGAATCATTCAAATTGATCCACTTCTGATACAGATCTAACAAGTTCTTCTTATCTTTTTCGTTGATGTCAATTCAATGATGTATTTTCATTTCAGATATCAATGCATCTTCCATCTTCACTCGAGGATTTTATTCCATTTTTTTAAGATGATCATTGAAAGGCGAGTCTGAAATAGTGACCATGGTTTGTATAACGGACTGATTGATTGTTGTTCTCGATCTATAGCACGATCAATTACGGACCTTCGAGGGCAGAGAATGATGCTTAGGGTCCATTTTGAACTCGGTCATACGCGATGCTATTTGGCACTGGCTTGTCATAAAATCACTGATATCTGATATCTAGTTCTCTGGAGGTCTTGGTTCGCCGAAAAAGAAGTTATAATACTTCTCGCCGCCTAGCTATGAATCTTATAAGGCTTGAACGTTTTGTTTCTACTCAATTGATCCATCAGCCTCCAACTCCAACTCCCACTCTGGTCCTTCTCAAAATTCATAAATGTCCTCTCAAGAGAGTAATCAAGTTTTCGTCCAGCAGGCGTCAGACTTGTGAGTACCTACATTGTCCAGTTTCGAGTCCGAAGTTTACAATCCGGAAAGTTTGGCTTACTGCTATGCTGAGAACGCTGCCTTCAGTAAGTTCAGGAATAATTTCATGTCCGGCCTTGTTTTCGTTTAACCGCTTCAAATAGCACTTGTCGTATACGACGCACTCCTCATGCTCCCTTATGAAAGACGACATATCTGGAAGAAAAGGTTCAGATTAGGATCGGTGTTCTACTTGTTGGCGCGCTATGCAACCATTGTGGACTTGATGATGGCATCAATAATTGACAGTCTCCCAAATCAAGCCATCAAGGTGAGTGGTTCCGTACCATTGATCGAAAAGAGTTAACATACATACGGGTCTAGTAAGACTCTCATCATTTTTGACGCAGCATCTCATGTCAAAACAGTATCTGTGATGGTTTAGTTCACTTTGGTGATGCTGTGAGCCTTCTACCCCTTATAGGAATTCAAGGTGACAACAGCTCTCTTTCCCCACTCACAAATTTTATGTATGCATTCCACCAGGGCTATTGATGGCACGGACATATGCCATTTCCAGGCTCAATAAAGTGACCATTTTGGTGCTTGGGCCGTTGTTCATTGGCGCCTTGGGATGCTCCCTGGTATATACTACATCCTCTCACTTTTTTGTGACCGCTAATTATTGTACGACACTCCACAGTTTATTTCAGCAATAGATAGTTTCACACTATCTGATGGAGAGGTGAACGTGGTAGTCTTGTAAGTGATATATCTTGTTTTCCGTCACATGATTATTCACATAATTTTCAGGGGTGAGGCTAGCCTCTCTTCATTTCTGTTTTTCTGCTTATGCATATCTAGCAACCACTATAACTAGTGTACTGCTCATTCTTTTTGACACAGTAGTAGTTGCAGTGACACTTTTCAATTCCCTGGGGAATTTTTTTCCGAGCAGTCCACAAAAAGTCATTAATCCAGGTTCTCATAAAGCAAGGTATGTATACCAATGATCTAGTTTATCATGACTGATTATTATTATAAAGGTGTGCTGCGATACGGGTATCTGTTTTATGACTGTTGTTGTCCCAAATTATAGTCTAACCCTCATTCAGATTTGTGCTCACAATAACACTGACATCCGCTATCATAACAAAGGTATTCCTTGATTACCTCTTGCCTACAATTGACTGAGAAGTGATTATGACAGGTCTTAAGAGTGAATATTTACCACAACTGCTTAGAGATACATTGTAATCAAATTTCAACAGACTAGCATTTCCAGTATCCTTTTTCCTGCGCAAGACAGGTCCGAGTCCCGCAGTGCAAATATTCCTGCTTGTCAATTCACTGATATTACATATAGCTTGTCTGCCATTATTATTTGTCGCATCCATTTGGGCCTCTTGGAGAGGAATTCACATCTCAACAGCATTACCCTTTCTTCTATACATCCCATGGGTAGCTTTCATATTAGTTAGAATATACACTGAGTTGGAGCCTCCATTGATTGAGGGATGGATGTGGTTTTGGAAGTTGTCTATATCTTTGTATCTACTTAGTTTTATATACAAATGAGTCATAGTATGATAAAATAATCCTTCCTAATGCAGTGCCAGTGTTCTCTATCCGGATGCAGGGTCGCTGCCCTATTTTATGATTGCCCTTCCACGTCATCAACTGCGCTTTCAAATGAACTATGCTATGTACGCAAATCTTCATCCTCGATGTAAGTCCCTTTACCTAGATCCTGTACCAGTCGGAAACCCCTCTAAACTTTTGTCATGTCTCCCTCGTAGGCTGTCTATATGCATTCCGGCATGGCTGTGTGTCATCCTATATCGTGTAAGTCCATCTCGTAGTCATTGTAACCTCGTCCTCTGCTAATCCTGTCCCTCTCCCTTGGGTCTCGTCCCGTTCCTTCGGCCCCTCGTCACAACATTTCATGCAGCTACGCGACGCATATATGATGCCATCATGGATGAATTTGGCGACAGGAAGGTGACCGAATCACCTGAGACCGGAATCCACACGTCAAACAAAATAGAGCCGGAGGATGGTTTTGCTTCAAATACAGATCGCATTGATCCCGATGAGTTTCCTTGGGCCGCAGGAGTTTAAGAGAGTTGGAGAACACGCCTCCTGTAGCATCGCAAAATTTGGGTAAGCCCTATTCTCAGTTCTGGGATTCTCGGTTCTTTATGATGTTTTAATATTGTCTACAGATGCGGTCCAACAAGTTTAGAGATATGTTGGAATGGATGACTGCGAGCTGAGGCCGATTCTCTAAAAATTATGGGACAGATAAAAAATTGTTGTGCCAGCTGATGATTTGTTGTAGATATTGACCTTGATGATATTTCAATCATTGTAACCCATACTAAGAAAGGCAAGTTTTTCAATACTCAAGATCCAGAGCTATGTCAATACATGAAGGAGTATTATAAAAGTACATTACCTTATTTTTTATTATCTCTACTCCTATGCCCTACAAAAGAATTAATTCATCCGCCATCACAATTTTCTGTTGCATTCATGAGACCGATTTGAAGGATAGCCACATTGAGTATCCTTTGTGTGGTACTACACAGAGAGGTTGTCTCAAAGGCTGAAGCACCTCTTTCAGTGGTATATTATTGGGATGTAGTGAGATTTCAAATAATTGACCAACTTCTGATACAGAGCTAACAAGTTCTTCTATCTTCTTGGTTGATATCAATTCCATGACATATTTTCATTGCAAAGATCAATGCATCTTCACTTGAGGATTTTATCCTATTTTTTTGAGAATGGCCATTGAGAGATGAATCTGAAATAGTGACCATGTTTTGTATAATGGAGTGATTAATTGTCTTGGGGGTAGATCTTTCACGCTGCCCCCACATTCACACCTGCCCCTGCATGCACCCACCCTGCATTCCCACATCTGCACCTGCTGCTCTTGATTATCCACCTCCAGGGTGGTTTGCATTAGGGCTGCTGGAAAAACCACCCTATCTTCTGGGAAGCCCAGGTGCACATGCCTGTGTGTGTATGTCACCTATACCTAAGGCAGATGTGCACCTGTGTGTAGGGAATGGCATGGGTCACCCACAGGTCAAATGTGGGTGATTCACACCCAACCCATGGGAAACCTGAACCTGTCAACCCATGGGTTTTTTCCCATGGGTCGACAGGTGTTGGGTGCATGCTGCACCTGCATGCGTGCAACACATGTGAGTTATAGGCATGCATGTATGGCATGTGCGGTACATGCATGTACAGCATGTTTGAGTTGTATGTGTGCACATACAGTGTGTTCATGTCATACATGCATACATAACACAATGGGTTGGGCTGGGTTGTGGGTGCTCTCGGCTTGACCTGCACCTGCACCCAAGGGCACCTGATATGGTGACCCTCGAATATCTGACTGAAGAGTGGACTACTGGATGTATAAGATCTTCAACTAAATCTACGAGGAGTTGACTAGATTCCTATAATAGATAAGAAAGTCCAAAGATTGAGAAAAGCAAAAACAGAATACTATGTACCAATCTTGATCTCCTCTATAATATTGAGGGGTGATGTGTCATCCTGATTCCCAATGGAGTTACCTTATAAGGGACATAGTAACAGATTGGATATCAGAGAATAGAAATGACAGAGCAGAATTGTGAATAAGGAAAGTGGAGCAGAACATAAAAGGAAAATATTAAAAGTAATAAAAGTAAAGATGGATGTGTGAGCATATAGGGATGGATGTAAATGAGAGAGCATATTGAAAGTTGCATGTGATGCCAAGACAGATACATGAGGTGCCTTGAATTTGAAGGCTGAAGGGCATATGGTTGAATAGGCGAGCAAGGTAGAGTTAGGCTGAATGGGCTAATTTGAATAATTAGGCATGCCAGTGTAGCAGTTCCTAATAGAGTGTTAAATCTACATGTCAGGTGCTTAAAATACATGATACTGAAGGGATTCCAAAGGATTCTAAAGGATTCTACAAGGGGGATAGAAGTCCCAAGGATGTAGGGGGTCAAGGGTTGTAAGGTCAAGGAAGGAAATGGAAGGGATGGAAGGTGGATGATGGAGTGCCAGGACATAGGGTGGTGGTTGGTTCATGATAATAGACTTGTATGACTAGTTGTGTGGGTGTTGAAGTCAGAGGGACTTGGCTTCAACTTGTGTATTGCACCCTCCTCAATAATCTGTCTCTGATTTCAGAAGTTGGGAACATGTGAGAACTAAGTTGGAATTAGGCCAGAACTTAAGTCAGAAACTTGGATGCAAATTAAGTCAATATTCATACTGGCAAATAGTACAGTCAACTGGGGGATTATATACATGTAAACTACCCTTGTATTTTCTACAATCTGGTCTAAAGACAAGCAGAGGAGGAAATACAAGGGGTCAATAGAAAAGAGAGAACAAGAGAACAAGGTATGCAGTGATCCTTCAAGATACCTGCTGTGGGGATAGAATTGCAGCTGCAGAATCATGGGGCTTTGGGATTTTGGAACTGTGGGTTTGTGAAAGGAACTGTGGGAAGGTTGGTTGGAGGTCTATTCTTGAATGATTGCAGCCAGAAAATCCCCCAGGAATGGCATTAGTTGTTAACTAGATCAGTCTAGGGCACAGACCATAATATAGAGGGGGCATATGGTAAGAAGTGTTCTATGGAAGATAGGTCTGTTCTGATAATACTATAAAGCACTGAGATGCCAAGAATGCATGAGCCAAACACTAGTGCAATAGTGCTGAGGACATGGTCCTAGTGGGGTATTGGCCTAGTCCAACAGACCGAACAGACATGGCTGGCTTTAATGTACTTGTGTGTTGCACCCTTCTTCTGTAAGGCCACTGGATTTCAGAAGAAGATAACTCAGGAGAGTGCCGAGAGTGTCAGCCCAAGTAAGGACTTAGATAAAGAGTATAGATGATTGCTATAGTTGATTATTAGGATGAACAAATGCATACATCTTATATAGTCAAAGAAATAGGAATGTAAGGAAATGATGTAGTTGTAATTCAAAGTATATCTCCCAAGGATGAAGCAATGGTGATGTTCTGAATAGGGTTTGGCTTCAACTTGTGTGTTGCACCCACTGGACAACACTGGACCCTAATTTTGTAAAGGCGAGAACAGAAATGAAGTCTAAGATAAATGGAAGAAGCTTAGTTGAAATCTTAGTTGATTATCTGACTGAAGAATAGACTACTGAATGTACAAGATCTTATACTACTTTTCAAATCTATGAGGAGTTGACTAGATTCATAAATAGATAAGAAAGTCTAAAGATTGAGAAAAGCAAGAACAGAATACTATGTCCCAATCTTGATCTCCTCTGTGACATTGAGGGGTGATGTGTCACCCTGATTCCCAATGGAGTTACCCTATAAGGAAAGTAGTAACAGATTGGATATCAGAGAGTAGAATGTTAGAGCAGAATTACAAAATAAGGGAAGTGGAGCAGAACTGTCAAGTACACGTACCGAGTGTTCGGTAATTCAGCAGTGCTGACCAAGCAGTTAGACTACGCCCATGCACAAGTGTCCAAGCCACATGCAAGTCACTTGGTACACCAGTCTTGGCTTGGCATATCCACCATATACATTCCCTGCCCCTACCCCTCATCTACTCTGCCTCATTCACCATCCATTAATTCTACCCCATCTGTTCCTTATTCCTCAACCCACCCCACCTCGGGACATCCTGTCCTTGTTTTATCCTCAGCCCCAACTAGGGAATGGCATGGGTCAAATGTGGGTGACCTGCACCCAACCCATGGGAAACCCAAACCCATCAACCCATGGGTTTTTTCCCACAGGTCGATGGGTGTTGGGTGCATGCCACACCTGGATGTGCCATATGCAGGTGCAACATATGACACAAACGTGCCACACCCACATGTGCCATATGCAGGCATCATGTACAACACAAACATGCCACATATGCATGCAATGTACTACATGAACACGCCACACATGTGTGTGTCATACGCATGAGTGTAAGGCACGTTGGTGTCAGCGCATGCGCATATGGCACATTGGTGTCGGCAGGTGTGCATATGGTGTGTGCATGTGCAGCGTGTTGGTGTCAGCACATGCATATATGGCATGTTCATGTCATACATGTGCATGCATGGCATGGTTGTGTCATACGTATGCACGTGTGGCACGTGCATGTCATACGTGCATACATAGTTGAGGTGGTGGATTGGGCCAGGTCACAGGTGCTCTCGGCTTGACACGCACCCAAACCCAAGGGCACCCGACCTGGTGACCTGTGTGGGTTACCCTAACCCATGCTATTCCCTAGCCACAACCCTATTGTATTATAGTCGGTCACTCCCTATTGTCCTATCCTTGGCCACATTCCTATTATTCTATTTTTTTATTGTTCTATCCTTGTCTACATTCCTGCCTTCTATTTTTCCTCATTGTGGACAATACCCCCACATGCTTTACATACCTTATTGTCCTACATTCCTTATTCCACATGTTGCTTCTTAACCTATATAAGTAGTCTAGGCGAATATTCCGGGTAACTATGGAGAGGCAGTTATTTAGGAGATATGATACTGTTATATCTATCTGATTTTTGTATTGTTTATTATATCCCAGTGTAGATGGCCCTCCACGCAATACGAAGGTTTTAGGTTTGGTTGAGCGCCAACCCAGGGAGGTGGCTACAGGGGATGCGCGAGTAGACGACAGTCGTTTGTGAACGACTCTGGTACTGTTAGCGCAAAGTACCGGTGTGAGTGTGATTCGATACGTATCAAGAATGTTCTTCAGCGTGTCCGGACAACAGAAGTATTGCCCTGATTGATCTAGCCCGATATGGCTCGAGATCACATGATGATATCTGTGAGTATGCAGGAGGCCGAATAACTGCCTGCGTATGATAGTCTCTATAGAGAAGTGCGATTAAATCGCAGTTAAGTCGTAATATACTCAATATGATGTTCCCGTTGGGTCCGGGGACGTGGGTGACGACGACGAAGGTAGTAGATCGATATAATGAGATGAGCGATCCGGACTTCATTGATTACGACAGTAAACAGTGTTCTATGAGTGCGAGACTGATTTATTGTCCTCTATCTATCTGTCTCTTATAGAGATTCCGAGTCCTGAATGTAATGACTACTGTAACTACCCTGAGATGGTGTCTATATGCGGTCGGCCCGATGTGGGTCGCCGCTCTTCTAATCTATTTCTGTCTTTTCGTTCGCATGGTTCTACTGAATGTGAAAATGCTTTGTACTGCCTCTTGCGGTGCCCTCGACCCTAGCCTCGATGTCCAATCTTTTCTCCTGCCGGTGAATGCATGTCACCTGCACATGTGTGTCCCGGATATGCTCTCTCTTATCTCCTGTCCCGTGAGTGATACGCCTCTCTATTCCTACGTGTCCTGTGATTTATCTCCGCTCTATATGCTCCGTTCTGGGTGCATGTTCTCCCTTCTCATTCCATGCGTATCCCTCCTTTGTGGGCGCCTAGCGTATAGGCCGCCGTGTCTCGATCTGCCGTGTCTACATGTGAGGGCGGTGTTCTGTATGTACTTTTGGGTAACTGTAATGCTACTTTTAGTTCGTTCTGGGGCTCTGAATTATTGTCTCTAAGTCCATCTTTCTGTATGTATGCACCTCCCTGTGCTCCCGGTCCTATGTCTCCTTCTACTTCTCCCCAATCCCCTATCTCCTCTTTCTCTCGTCTCAACAAGTAGGACATGCATGTACATACTCCCTCATTCTGGGTATCGACTAGGCTTAGGCCCCTTACCTTCCCTTTCCCCTGTAAAGTCCTCTACTTGGGCCAGCACCTTCGGCACTCTCTGAGTATCCCTTCTGTTCCAAATTGGTGGCATGCACGGAAAGTAGGGTGCAACACATGAGTAGGTTGATGCTGAAGCCACTACTTTTGGCCTGCAGGACTTGGCCACTCCCCACCTGCATTTTTGGTACTTCCAAAGCTTGACAGGAACATAATAGGAAAATATTAAACGTAATAAAAGTCAAATGGATGTGCAAGCATATGGGGATGGATGTGTGAGCATATGGGGATAGATGTAAATGAATAGAGCATATTGAATGATGCATGTGATGCCAAGATGGATACACGAGGTCCATTGAATTCAAAGGCTGAGGAGCATATGGTTGAATAGGTGAGTGAGGGCAGAGTTAGGCTAAATGGACTGATTTGAATAGTTGGGCATGCCAGCACAATGGTTCCTAATAGTATCTCCCCTCATGGCTGAGTCCTACAAGGCCATGGAAATGAAGTCATAGATGATGGCCCCATTGGAGTTTGGATTTGTGAAAGCATATAAGAGTAACCGCTAGGGATTTTGGGAGGTAACCATTGTCAACATCACCAATGGAAGAAACATACATCAACCCTGCCTATATCCAAAAACTCATGGGCCTCTACTCCTTGCCCATCACCAGCTACCTCAGAGGCAAACCCACCATCTGTCCCTTTGATGTCCCTACTCCTTCAACTTTGACCATTGAGTGCAGCAAGGTACTGCTAGAGCAAGGATATATTGATGTGCGAGAGCCTTGGGTCAAAGGAGTGCATTCAAAAGGTGCAAAGGTGAGTAGTGTAGTTGTCTCGGCTTTTCTTTCTAACTGATTATTTGTTTGCAGTATGCTTGTCTTGAAATGTGAAACGATGAGGGCAACATCTATGGCATATTTTATCAAAAAGCAAGGTTAGGTGAAGACCATGATCGAACACCTTGGTTGTGTGGTCAAATAGCTGAGAAGCCCTGCAAAAATTGCAAAAAGCAAGGTAACATGTGTCTGAGGAAATGGGAGGATAACTTGGACTTGGGTGCACATGTTTGGTGTAGTGAGAGGGGTGTTGGGTGTAGCATAAATGAGTGAGGTCGAGGGATGAGTAAGAGGGAGAATAAAGGGAAGGGTAAGGAGAGGAATCCAAAGGTCGAGAGAAGTCTAAGGTCAAATAATAGGGCAAGGAAGAGTATGCCAGAGGATGATGAAGTTCAGGATGAGGCAGTTCCCTCAAAAAAGCTGAGGTTAGAGCCTCCCATGAATACCCCCCTCTTCCTCCCCAATTGCCCACTCTCCAACCTACTGCAGTACCGACACCACGAATCATGGTCTCTTCACTCATACTGCCAGCTCCATCACCACCACCACCTGCCCCCTCACTGCCACCACCTTTTCACCCCACCACCTTCCTCTGGTTCTCTCTCACTGCCTCCTGTTCCCATCACTCCTCCACCACCTGTAGCCTCCACACCTCCCTCACCTTTGCCTGTTGTTGCCCTGACTCTCACAATTCAGGAGCTGTGACAGTTGATCGATCTCCTTCATTGAGAGATGGCAGATAGTCGGTGGGAGAATTCCAAGGGTCAGATCATAAATGAGGAATTGCAAGTGGAAGTGAGGAATCTTGCATTGCAGATAAGTTATCAGAGGTCAGTGAGTAGGGAGTTAGTGTCAGAGCTGCCTTTGGTGCAGGGCATGTGAGGATTAAGCCTACACATGAGGATTATATATATATATATATATGATTCACCAGAACAATTCTACATTATGTTATTGTGAAGGCAACTCTATTGGCAGAGTAGGTCTGCAACAACTGTAAGTTCAGCAGAAGAGTGAGTATATTGACTACTATACCTACAACAACTGTAAGTTCAGCAGAAGAGCAGAAGAGTGCGGATAATACATGTAAACTACTTATAGTCTTTAGTTCAGGCACAAAGTGTGACTAATTGGGAGAACAATAAAGAACAATAGGCAGTTACTCCGATGTTGTGTCAAGTGTACCCTATTTTTACAACATATGTCTCCATTGTATGACGCTAAAGTACTCTCAGTCAATCCTCACTAGGAAGCACAGCCTAGATCAAGGTGTGCATGCAGCAACCCAGTGTATTGGAGCCTGTCTTTCCCATCCCTATGTAATTGTCTCACACGCATTAAAGATGAAAGCACGTCCTTGTCTTGGTTTGGGAACTTCTTCAGTGGTTGGCCAGAATTGAATCGTCTTCCTTTATCCACCCCGGAACCAGTGATTGTCATGCCTAGCAGTGTGTCTTCATGGCCAACATCTTTGAGTTCATTATGTTTCTGTTTATTTCCCATTCTGGAGCCTGAGTTCCTCCCTCTGTCAGCAACATTATGTAAACACTCGAAAACATCAAGAAACTACAGGAGAATATCACGGTGTGCCAGAATTTCCAAGCCTGGGAGCGACTGGACAGAGAATGAGTTTGCAGCATACAACATGGAGATGTCAATTTGAGTGAATGATATTTCTTTGGGACAGAGGTTAAGTCACACCACAGGTTATCATGGGAATAAGCAGTCAGGAACCAAGAAAGAACTACCAAAGAACTTCCAGCGATTAACAAAGAATATAATAATTTAATTGTTGTGTAATGCTTATTTTTCATTATAGATCAGGGATCAATTTCACGCATCCTTTCACAAAATGGGTTTGAAATCGTAAAGGAGACTTATTGTTCAACATCTCTCCAACGCCAGAATCTTCCCAATTCACTATCACTTTCCGGACAACAGTTGCCAGGTTTTGGCACCACAGAGATGTAACATACTTTCGACAAGATCAAACATAGCAACCCATGGCTCTGGAAGTCTCGAAATAGTACTCTTCACTCCATTGAACATATTTCTCTGACATCCTGCCTTTGTCCCACATCTCACTTTTTTGTTGTCAGTTTCAGGCTCTATGGGGGCCAATTGATAGATCTTCTTTCATCGCAGGCTCTATATATCATGCCTGGGTACAACCTTGTACAGAGACGGTAAGCCTCTAGAGTGTACGGTGCCGTCAATCATATTTCTAACATGATTTCACTGATGTCCCAGGTATCTTATATTACCGACTCTTTAGGCTCGGTTTCATAACGCCGCCGAGGAGTCTTACCCTTGATGTATTGGTAGGGTAATCTATCATCGGTTTATCAATCCAGCTGTTGTGTACGTTTGTGCACTTTTTTTGAAACCCTTCAACGTTGGATATCATGACGTCAACACTTGGTGCCGTCGCGCGCAGGAACTTGTCGGAGATATCAAAGATGCTAACTCAGATTATATCTGGCCAGCTCTGTGGAGACGATACCTTACGCCGATCAACACTTTCGTCGACTCGGCCATCAAGCAATTCTCTCGATGGTTTCTTGAAAGTAGGAAGTACTGACAATGAATTGCATCATCTTCCATAGCCTCACCGTTGATGGTTTCTTGCAGTTGCCAATGTACCTGACGCAGAAACCCGGTTCCATGCCCATGAATTCCTCGATGTGACAGTGCAACCAAAGACGGTCTACTCCATGCACACATTACTGGCAAAGAATCTGAACAATCTGGTACCATTGTTACTTGAAAAAACTTGAGTCTTTATACTGAGCTTTTTAAGGTAATCGAACGGATGATCCCTTACGAGTCATATTGACCGAACTTGATGGCGTCCCTAATCTCGGGACTGAAGAGTTGAATGATGCCAGGGATCGCGCTATAACGCTCGAGTTGACCAATCGATTCGCTCTTGTGAAAGGTATTACTATGAGTTAGGATAGTTGCTGGGACATAATATTGATGTTTCAGCAGATCCTCTTGCCGACGAGAAAGCTCTTTGAGTCCAATGCAAACGTGGCGTGCTAGCAATACTTCGTGTGCAACCCGCACAGGATCTCATCGAGTCGCTTTTCCAGCCAGTGGAAGAAGAACATGAGTTCATGTGGGAAGACATTGTAGATCACGAGCTGATTACCGATCGCAAACGAAATCGTCGTATGCCTTCAGCTACTGGGCCTGAGTCAGCATATCGCTTGGAAGACATGCGATCATAAGTCTCCATGCTTCCATCAGAAGAATTCGACTCACGATTGTGGTAGTCTCTCATTCCGAGATGTAAAGGCCAACGCTATTTCATACCTAATCCAACTGGAGAAGAAGGGAAAGGTCACACGCGCTGACGGATACCAAGGTATCCTAAATGCCATTGCGAGCGATGTCCGGAGTAAACATCGAGAACGTTTGGAACGACAGAACGAGATGCAAAGCATGCAAGAGACACGTGCTCATCTGACCGAACGTAAGAAGTGTTTCGAGGAACAGATTAGGAGCTACCATAGTTATGTAGAAGCAGCTATGAACACGATGCAGCGCGGCAAAGGGTATGTGAATGCACTAGTCTAATTGAAATGGATGGGTGATTCCTCTTGCATGATGGGAAGAAACGTTTCGTCATTCCATTCACAAAACAACATTTCCACTTGCGAGAGCTACAGAAGTCGGGCAAGAACCCACAGTTTGGTTCGTACAAGTATAGTGCTCAAGATATTTACGATAAAGGAATCCTACTTTCCATCGATCAATTCTCACCGCGACAATTCGATCGGGTTGACCTTGTTATCTCTTCGAACAAGGTGAGGGTGTTCTCTATGGAGGTTTACAACAGCGGCTCTGGCGTCTCTAGCCTCGTAGCATTCATTGATCATCGAATGGAGGATCTTCTACAAGAGCGGTTCGAGAACCGAGTGTCCCTTCCTCTGTTTGATGGTATGGCAAAGTCTAATCTAAATCTGCTTTTGTATCAGATCAACAAGAAGTTCGTCCCCTTTTCGCATCTTTTTTTTTTTTTTTTTTTTTTTTGCATTACATCGACTTACATCTAACTCATTTTTGTAGGTTCTATGTCTGATACATATCATCTCATAAAATGACTTGTGTTTTCATCAGCATCTCCTCTCCTTTGCATCTCTATTCCTTTCTTTCATATCCCACCATCGTCTTACTTAGCATGTCAGTCTCAGTTGCTGGTTGTATCTCTAACAGAACTCAATGCAGAACGATTTTCCATGATATCCAGATCCATTGTTAGAGTAAAATGATTTCGTAAATATGCATCAGCTCTAGCGTGACATGTCTCCCAAACGTTTATGTACTGGAAGAATCATGATGATGGAACTGTTGGTGTGTTTCAATCATCAGGATTCAGAGTTATGGTTAGCACATAGATTAATTCATCTGCCATCACGATTTTCTTTTGCATTCATGAGTTATGGATGACCGCAGAACGCTGTCTCATGAAGCACCTTCTCAGTGGTGTATTCTCGTCAATAACATCTTGGAAGATTGTTGGGTTCTGGTGAGACTTTGAAAAGTGCGCGAAGGTGAAGAATTTTCATTTACTTTGCACTGCACATCGATGTCAATCGATCTGAGGCTGTGGGCCAGCGGCAAAACGGGGACTGCGGATCCACCCTGATCCCCAGAATAAGATTTTTGCTGCTGTGGTTTTTACTCTAGTGTGTTTTCTTATGCTTCAACCCTCCAGGGTTTAGACGTCCTTGAGCTCCTCGGAAAAATCCTTTTAACCCAGAATCTGTTAGGCGAGTTACTAGCTAGGAGTCAGTCCCGGATGTTGGTGGTGAGTTACTACCGCACCAGTAAATCTGTGAGGCAGGCTGTGTACCAGAATCATTCAAGTTGACCAACTTCTGATACAGATCTGAGAAGTTCTTCTTATCCCCGTTGATATGACATATTTTCATTTCAAAGATGTCACTCAAGGATTTTATCCTATTTTTTGAAGATGGTCATTGAGAGATGAATCTGAAATAGTGGCCATGTTTTGTATAAGGGACTGATTAATCGTTGTCCTCAATCTATAGAACGATCAATTACGGACCTTCCAGCGCAGGGAATGATGCTTAGGGTCCAATTTGAAATTGGTCATGCGCGATGCTATTTGGCACTGGCTTGTCATAAAATCATTGATATCTTATATCGAGTTCTCTGGAGGTCTTGGCTCGCCGAAACGAAGTTTTAATACTTCTCGCCGCCTAGCTATGAATCTTATAAGGCTTGCACGTTTTGTTTCTACTCCATTGATCCACCAGTCTCCAACTCCAACTCCCACTCTGGTCCTTCTCAAAATTCATAAATGTCCTCTCAAGAGAGTAATCAATTTTTCGTCCAGCAGGCGTCAGACTTGTGAGTACCTAAATTGACCAGTTTCAAGTCAGAAGTTTATAATCCGGAAAGTTTGGCTTTCAACTATGCCGAGAACGCTGCCCTCAGTACGTTCAGGAATAATTTTATGTCCGGCCTTGTCGCTTAACCGATTCAAATAGCACTCCTCGTATACGACGCACTCCTCACGCTCCCTTATGAAAGACGACATATTTGGAAGAAAAGGTTCAGATTAGGATCGGTGTTCTACTTGTTGGCGCGCTATGCGCCCATTGTGGACATGGTGACGACATCAATAATTGACAGTCTCCCAAATCAAGCTATCAAGGTGAGTGGTTCCGTACCATTGATTGCAACGAGTTAACATGCATACGGGTCTAGTAAGACCCTCATCATTTTTGACGCAGCATCTCATATCAAAACAGTATTTGTGATGGCTTAGTTCACTTTGATGATGTTGTGGGCTTTCTAGCCCTTATAGGAATTCAAGGTGACAACGGCTCTCATTCTACATTCACAAATTTCATGTATGCATTCTACTAGGGCTATTGATGGCACGGGCATATGCCATTTCCAGGCTCAATAAAGTGACCATTTTGGTGCTTGGGCCATTGTTCATTGGCGCCTTGGGATGCACCTTGGTATATACTACATCCTCTCACTTTGTGTTGCGACCGCTAATTCTTGTACGGCACTCCACAGTTTAGTGCAACAATAGATCGTTGCATGCTATCTGATGCAGAGGTGAACGTGACATTTGTTGAAACGAGGGGCGGAAGGAGCGGGAAAGGGGAGAGGAGAATAGCGGTAGAGCGGGATGAAGAGAGAGCCGGAGAAAGGTACACGCGGACAGGACGGCCGAGGAACGTAGAAAAAGCAAACGAACAGTTAGTAAAGACCCATAGACACATCACCGATACAACTCACGCAATATCACGATACGGAACGGACAAACGAGCGATCATTTACGACGGGTACGCACGAACGAAGGAGACAGAGACAGGATCAGGGGACGAGATGCGAAGGGACAGAGCAGAATTAGTGAAGGAAAGATTTAGGATGGACATAAAGATGGACTTACGCGATGAGGACCGACACACGACCATGTCAAAACGCACGAACGCTATCATCGAGGTAGGTATGGTAAGAGGTTAGAGGAAATTCCGATTGAGGCAGGATCTAGGGAAAGGGACTT
>QLPG01001596.1:0-20683 GCA_003314385.1 Gomphus sp. MG54 | reverse complement strand
TTGTGCTTCTGGGCTGACCTTTATGTGTAATAGTTATTACGTAAACCCAGGACTTTGTTGTACAATTGAGTCTTGAGAGCTTGAACCAGCAGTTTGGCACCATTTTCCATGTGTGATTGTTTGGCACATGGCTGTGGGTCCTTGTGGGTCCAAGTAGAAAATAAGCGAAAATTATAAGTGTTTTTGGAGGTTTTCCTTAGGCTTGAAGAGCTTGATGATTTAAGAGTTAATTACTGGGAGGTAATTCACTCTTAAATGGCCAGCCAGAATATTATAATATGTTTTTGGTAGTCCAGATGAGACTGATTTAAGTTGGATTATTCCTTGGAGGAGAGGTTTGGACTCCTACATATTGAACCATTTGGAAAGTGACCAGACTAACAAGGGATCATTCCCTGTTCCCTAACAGGTCCTCCTCAACCAGGATCCTCTCCGAAATTAGAAGCCCCATGAATCGCCCTAGTCAATGCAGCCGCCTTTGCGCGAGCCTGCAAACTAGAAGGCTCGCAGGTTTTCCGTCTAGATCTTTCGGCCATCGACGCCATCTTGGCACGATCAGCCAAGGCCCTATCCGTTCCATCTGCTCCCCCCGATCTGGTCGACCTTGAAAATGTCCCCAAAGAGTATCATGAATTTGCTGACATATTTAGCAAAACAAAAGCTGACACTCTAGGACCCCATCGACCCTATGATCTCAAAATCACCCTGGAAGATGGCGCCAAGATGACTCATCCACCCCTCTACTCGTTATCACAGTCAGAACTAGAAACACTGCGTGAGTTCCTTGATGAACACCTGAACATGGGGTTCATCAGGGCCTCCCGTTCCCTGCACGGGGCACCAATCCTGTTCGTCCGAAAGAAAGATGGCTCCCTTCGGCTATGTGTTGATTTCCAAGCACTAAACAAAGTGACTAAGAAGGACCGGTACCCTCTCCCTCTAATCACTGACCTAGTAGATGCCCCCCAAAAAGCTCGAATCTATACAAAGATCGACCTTCGGCACATGTACCACCTGATCCAAATTGCCAAAGGAGAAGAATGGAAGACTGCCTTCAAGACCCAGTACAGGTCCTACGAATGGCTAGTCATGCCGTTCGGCCTCTCCAACGCCCCTGTGGCTTTTCAGAGGTTTATGAATGACATTCTCGGTGACCTAATAGACCATTGTGCTGTCGCCTATATAGACAACATACTGATTTATTCAGACTCACTCGAGGAGCACCAAGAACATATCCGAGAGGTGCTCCGCCGACTCAGAAAAAACGGCTTATTTGTCAAAGCCAGCAAATGTGAATGGCACAAAGACACGGTCGAATTCCTCGGCTACATCCTACGTACCGATGGACTCACCATGTCCGACGACAAAGTCAAAACCATCCACAAGTGGCCTGAACCACAAAAGGTCAAGGACATCCAGTCCTTTCTAGGCTTTGCCAATTTCTACCGTCGCTTCATATTTAACTATTCAGACATAACCATACCCCTTACCTGGCTGACACATAAAGGCACGACATGGGCTTGGACCAAAGACTGTCAAAAGTCTTTCGACCTGCTCAAAACAGCCTTCACCTCGGCACCCATCCTGCATCACTGGGAACCCAACCTACCCCTGGTCGTGGAAACCGATGCTTCAGACTATGCCCTTGCGGCAATCCTTTCTGTCATCAGTCCCGAAGGCGAGATTCATCCCGTTGCCTTTCATTCTCATACCTTTATTGCTCCCGAGCTAAACTATGATGTTCATGACAAGGAACTTTTAGCAATTTTTGAAGTGTTCAAGCAATGGCGGCACTACCTGGAAGGCTCTGCCAACCCCGTAGACGTCGTCGCCGACCACAAAAACCTTGAATACTTTTCCACCACTAAAGTCCTGACACAAAGACAGGCACGGTGGTCCAAATACCTCTGCCAATTTAACATCACCATCCGCTTCTGCCCCGGCAAACTTGGTACAAAACCCGATGCCTTAACTACACGATGGGATGTCTACCCTAAAGAGGGGGGTAACAACTACGGCACCATCAACCCCCAAAACCTCCAACCAATCTTTACGACCACTCAATTAGTAGAATCCCTTTGGGCGATGCAACTTATCATCCCGACATTAAGAGCAAGCACCATCATGGACTCTGAAAAACTCCATTCCAACATACCTACAGCCCTCCCAACCAATCCAACGGCAGTACCCCACCTTGGCACCCCCGAAGTACCAAACCCAAGATAGACACAAACCCCGGACGGGTTCCTTCGGTTAGACAACCAGATCTATGTCCCCGATGCCAACAACCTCAGATTACGCATCCTACAATACAAGCATGACCATGTCCTCTTGGGACATTTTGGTCAAAACAAAACACTAGCCCTGATCCGCCGCGAATACATCTGGCCAGGCCTGTGCACCTCGGTCATCAACTTCTGCAAATCCTGGACTACATGTATGCGTTCAAAATCGCAGTGTCACAAACCCTACGGCTTCCTAAAACAACTCTCCATTCCCGAACGACCATGGAATTCCATATCCATGGACTTTATTGAGCAACTTCCTCAGTCCTCCGGTTTCACATCGATACTAGTGATAGTTTGCAGACTCACCAAGCAAAGCATCTTGATTCCTACAGTCAATACCATCACTTCCGCCGATTTGGCCAAACTGTTGTGCTTCACATCTTCTCCAAGCACGGTGTACCAAACCATGTAACATCTGACCGCAGAAGCAAATTCGTCTCTCACTTCAGGTCCCTTGGAAAAGCCCTAGACATGCGCCTACACTTTACTTCAGGCTACCATCCGGAAGTTCACGGCCAGACCGAACGAGTAAACCAGACACTGGAACAGTACCTTCGAGTCTACTGCAATTACCAACAGGACAATTGGTCCGAACTGTTGCCGCTAGCCAAATTTGCATACAATAACACTCCAAACGCCACCACGGGCATCTCTCCCTTCTTCGCCAATAAGGGACATCACCCGAACCTCACCGTACACCCTAAGCACGACCTCGCCTCCTCTCGAGCACGTGAATTTGCTGTAGATCTCGATCAACTCCATGGAGCCCTGAAAAAACAAATTAGTCAGGCCCAATCACGATATCAAGCCTCAGCAGACTCTCGCAGACTCGCCTCTCCCAAGTTTCCGGTTGGAACTTCAGTGTTCATCAAAGCCCAATTCTTCCGAACCACTCAACCCTCCAAGAAACTAGCGGAGAAGTATCTTGGCCCCTTCGAAGTAATAGCACACGTCAGCACCCATTCCTATACCCTCCGTTTACCCAACTCTATGCGGGCAGTACACCCGGTCTTCCATGTTTCAATGGTCGAACCTTCTACCCCCAATACCATACCTGATCGCATTCAACCTCCGCCCCCCCTGTCGAAATCGACGGAGAAATCGAGTACGAAATTGCTGCGATCCTTGACTCAAAGCTCGACAGAAGACGCAGGCCTTGCCCCCTGCTCTACCTTGTCCGCTGGACTGGTTACAAAGGCACTGAAGATGAAACGTCTTGGTTAGTAGCAACCAAACTCAATCACGCCCCCAAGATCGTAGCAGAATTTCACCTTGCCTACCCCGATAAACCAGGCCCGTGGCCTCTAGAACCCGACTAAAAAGAAAAAAAAAACCCCCATCATGCCTCCTTTTCCCCACCATTTCCCTTCTTCTTTTCATCTACTATATTTTTCCTTATTCCCCTTTTTTTCTTCTTTCCTGAAACATACTCTCTTCTCTTCTATCCCATTTTTCTTCCTCCACCCTACTTCACCCTCACACGAACCTTCTTGAAAAAACTGGGTCGAAACACGCTTCTGGCCATCCACTTGTCAGCCCTGCCTAACCACTCACACAGGGTCACTACCCTATATCGGGGCCAGCCAAACCAATCCATTGAATTCCGACAACAAGCCTGCCATCATAATGGGCTGCCAAAAAGCACGATAAAACACCACTCCATCCAGGGGGCCTCACCACCCACCTCTATTCATGGCCCCCTCCAATACAGTCGCCTCCCCTGGCCCCCATTCTTACCTGCGAACCTCACACTGCCTATCAGCTTCATGGGTTCAGCCGCTAAGGGGGGGATACTGTCATGACCATACATCGTGCTTTGACTTACTCGGCAGTACCGACCAACCGACCCACATTCACATCATTCCATGGCATATGGTTTCGGTTCGGTACACCCGGTTTATCACCTGGTTCATTATCCTCTTCCCCAACCCCTATTCTTTGTCATCCCTACACTCCCTTCCTTTCCCCCTCACTCGTTTACCCACAGGACGTTCACTATTCCCTGCCACTCACTCACGGCCCTATTGTTTTATTCTCAGCCATTTCTTATTGTTCTATTTCTTTCCCACAACCTCACCGTTTATATTTCATTGTCTTACCCTCTCATTATTCTATTCTAATTGTTGTGGACTATGCCTCCACATGGTCTTCATACCTTATTCTTTTTTCCATGTCTTATGCCACCCTTATTCTACATTCCGCCTCTCAGCCTATATAAGTAGTTGATACATGTACATAGTTCCCAGTCTGAGTATCAACTAGGCTTACGCCTCCCTACTCTCCTCCTTCTGTTCAGAAGTCCTTACTCAGGCCGACATCCTCGGCATTTGCCTGAGTATCTGTTCTCGTTACAAGTTAGTGGCACACACAGGAGGCAGGGTGCAACGCACGAGTATGTTGAAGCCAAGCCACCCTGACCGTCCTGCAGGACTTGGCCGGTTCCGACAGTACCCTCGGTAGTACCGAGTCCTGACACGTGGGTGACCCGTGACATTCCCTAGCCTTTTTTATTGAAGAAGCTCAACATCATGTCATCGACATTGATTGCTCAAAAGCTGCTGAATCAGCACTCCTTGCTCTTGGTAAACAACAAAAGAAATCATCAGTTAAAGCAAAGTCAACCTCTAAGTCAAATCCTGACCACCACTGTAATAACTACAATCACCCAGGCCACCTCAAGGCCAACTGTTAGTCCAAAGAGCAGACGTATTATGCCTTCCACAGACACGTTTGGGTACATGCATTGACAGCAGTGTAAGTAGCCATTACTGCCCAGACCGGTCAAGGTTTTTATCCTACTAACCGGTTGCCAACAGAAGCATTGTTGCTGCTGATGGTTGTACACTCGAAGCCCTAGGTATAGGTGATGTTCGCATAGAACTCCCTAACAGCACTGGAAAGACACAAGTGCTTCTCAAGGATGCAATTCATGCACCTGAAATGGCTTTTACTCTCATCTCCATTGCCAAATTAGATGAAGCTCACAGTGTACAGTCACATTCAAAGGAGGCATGTGTATTATCAAAAGTCCTGCAGGCAAAAACTATGGCCACCATCCCTTGTTCTGATGGTCTATACTGACTTGCCCCTACTGAATCGACAAAAGATATTGACTATGCAAATATTGTATCAGTCAAACTCTCAATATCTGATGCGCATTGCAAGCTAGGTCATAATGCTTATGCTGCTGTCAAACATGCTATCTTGTCTGATCAAATTACTGGCATAGAACTAGACCCAGACTCCAAACCAGAATTCTGCAAGGCATGTGCAAAGGCCAAGGCTGCTCAATTACCTTTCCCTAAGTAATCCACCACTTGTGCTGCTAAATATGGAGAATGTGTCCACTAGGATCTATGGGGTCCAGCATCAGTTCAAAGCCTAAATGGCAACTCATATGTTGCTGCTTGCATTGATGATGCAACCCACAAGACTTGCATCTACTTCCAGAAAAAGAAGAGTGAAACCTTTCACTCCTACTCCCTGGATGAAGCTTACATTGAAACCCAAATGGGCACTTGTATTAGAGTATGTAGAAGCAACTGAGGGGGTGAGTTCCTCTCAAAGGAACTCACTGACCACCAAGACCAACATGGCACAATATGAGAACTAACTGTACATGACTCACCACCTCAGAATGGGACAGCTGACTGAGGTATGAGAACATGTACAGAACAGGCAGGTGCACTGCTACTTGCATCCAGCCTCCCACATTGCCTATGGGAAGAGGCTATGAAATATTCAGCTTGGCTTCAAAACCATTCCCCAACCCATTCACTAGATGGCAAAACTCCATATGAGGCCAGACATGGCAAAAAACCTTACCTTGCTGGCCTGCAAGAATTTGGTGTTGCTGCCTATGTCAAGAACCTCAATGCAGGCAAGCTTGATGCTTGTGTACAGTTAGGATGATTTGTTGGTTATAACTCAGAATCTAAAGGCTATAAGGTATACTGGCCTGTAAAAAAAAACTGTTACAGTTGAATGCAATGTCATTTTCAATGAAATTGACATATTATACAGTGATTTAACTACAACTATCCCCGGTGATGCCCTGAATGAGGGAGAGATGAATAAAATCATTTAGTCCTCACCAAACTGTGACTCACAACCCAGTAAACCAATATCCAGACCTCAATCTCCAACTTATAACCACCTTGGCCTTGCAAAAGAACCTCCTCCCAGTCCAGGTGATCCAATACAAGAAACAATGCCCAACGGCAAGGCAGGTCTTGAACACCATCCCAGAAAACCTAAAGGAACATATTACCTTATGTATGAAGGCCTTACCGCTGTGCTAGCTCATACAACAGCACAAAATGATGAGTGGCTTGATCACTCTTGCATAGAATATGCTCTCCTGGCATCTGACACTACTCTACCACGTTCTCTTGATGGGGCTCTACGTGGTCCTGACTGTGACCACTGGAGTAAATCTCTTTAGTATAAAATCGGTCAACTTAAAAAGCTTGGAACAAGCAGGTGTTTGGTGGTGAAATGTGTTTTGGTTTTGTGGTTATCACCGGTGGCTTGGTTCCTGTTAGGATTCAGTAATGCTGAAATATCAGTCAAGTCCTGCAAACTGTTTTGGAGTGGCTAGGCTTCAATGTGCTTGTGTGTTGCGCCCTGCTGTTCCGTGCGTGCCACTAATTTGGACAGTAAGAAGTCTCATGAGGGTGCCGAGGATGTCAGCTTGAACGAAGGACTTTAGATGAGGAAGATAGGCAAAGGGGTGCAAACCGATTTGATATTCTGAGTGAGGAACTATCTACATACATCCCGCTACTTATATAGGTTAAGAAGCAAGATGTGGAAAAGGGTGGCGTAAGGAATGGAAAACAATAAGATATGAAAAACCATATAGAGGCATTGTCCACAGTGATTAGAAATAGAATAAGGAATGTAAGCAGGATTAGAATAATGGAGTATGGCTGAGAATAAGATAATGAAGTGGTGGGTGAGAATAGAACAATAGAGGACGACCAAAGATAAAACAATAGGCAGTGGCCAGGATAATGAGTGGCTGTCATGTTATTCAGGGGGAACGGGTGAAGGGATGGAAGGATAAAGAAGGATGAGACAGATAGGATAGAAGAAGAAGCCTAGACAGTGTACCAGATGTACCAAGCTGAGCCCATGTGATAGTGAGAATAATATGGGTAGAGGACGGGTGGTTGGTCGGTATTACCAAGTGTACCGGAGCTCAGTATCAAGGTCTTGACAGTTCCTGTGTCTATAGCCTTGTATCCTAGTGTTCTGTCAAACTAGTCATTTTATTCTTTAAGAGGGCAGTGAGGCAACATCATCGAATGGGTTTCTCAGTCTTCCAGTCACTGCTACATAGCCCAGCAGGGCTAGCATGGACTCCTTTACCCCTAGCAGTTCCTTAATAGATGTCAATTTCCTTCCTAGTTTCTGCCTCAGCATGTGGTGTGCATTCTTGTGTGCTTGGCATTCAAAGAGGAAGTGGTGGACCATCTCATCAGCATTACGGCATGCTTAGAATAGTGGGGATGGTGTCTGTTTGATTTGATAGAGGTGCCTATTGATCAGGCATGGCTTGTGCATAGCTGCATGATTAGGCTGCTCTGTGTGCAGGTGAGCCCTGCTGTGTCTCTGAGGTAGGTGTGAGAGGGCAAACTGTCATTGATCTTTGCTATTTGTACATATTGGGGCGATCTTTTTCACCGCTCTTTCCAACTAAGCCTGTTGTTTGTTTTAAATTCTTGTCTTGCCATGGCCAGGCTATGTGGGAGTGTGTCAGTACCAAGGAATGGTGGGAGTCTGCTTATCTGGCTGCTTTCTCCAGCTGCTGCCTCTCTCACCACATGGTTTGCTGCTTCATTGCCCTCCACTTCATCATGGCCTGAGTTCCATGTGATCTTGAGGTCCATTCTGTGCCTTTGTGAGGGTGCTGTGATCCTGTTAGTCATGTCATGGTTATGCTCTATGAGATGTTGTGCTGGTTTGGGGCTGATATTTCTCATTGCTAGGATCACTCCCTGGCTGTCAAGGAGGATGTACACTTTTCTAATGCCCCTCTCCTGGTCAGTAGCTCCAGCGCCAGGACAATTCCAATTGCCTCCACCTTATATGTGATGTGGTCTGCAAGCAGGCCCAGGTAGTATTGCAGGGTGGCCGTCTTCCTCCCTGCCCTGTACAGCACCGCAGCAGCTCTCGCATTGTCTCCCATTCCCAAGCCATCAGCATATACTCTAGCATAAAATATATTCCCTTCATCTGCCTCCTTAGATTCCTCCCTCATTGCTGCTATCTCAGTGGTATAGTATCTGGGTGTGTCAGGAGCATGGGTAAAAGGCCTAATGACTTTGAGTTCATCTGGGGCAAGGTCAAAATGATGGAGGATTCTGTGCATTGGTGCTAGGTGTCTCTTGACCAAGTGTCAGGTGCAGATGTGAGCAGGGCTGTGGAGTGGATGGGACTTGGGGAGGGCTGCTATGTGGCTGGTAGCTTTGTAGCAGATGCCTAGGAGAAGGAGTTCAATTGGCTGGACATTAGCCAAGACCTCTAGTATGTCGCTGGCAGTTGTGCGCATCGCTCTAGTAATTGCAATAGTGGCCATGCATTGTATGGATGTTAGTTTTTGTAACACTCCTACAGACCCTGTGGCTCTTCCTCCCTCTGTGCCTTTCTACACTGGCATGTACCAGACATCTGTGGCATATGTGAGTTTGGGTATGGCTACCGCATTATATAACTGTCTCATGTATATGTGCATACTCCTATAGATGGCTTAGTTAATCTGCATGCGAGTAATGTCCACTTGGCTGCCTTTGCCACTGCCTTCTCCTCTTGTATCTTCCACCGTAGCTCCTCATTGAGGAAGATCCCCAGGAATTTATGTGCATGTGTTGGCTGGATGACAGCATCCTCGTAGATGAAGTCAGGCCTCAGTCACACATAGTTTTGCCTGGCCATGTAGGGTCCCCTATCTGCCACCTCGAAAATCCTACTATGGCAAATTTTGATTTTTCAATTGAGAGTGGTGAGTCAGCGTCCATTCTCTTGCCCTCCCTTCCTTAATTAACATCTCCTTTAAGCCCTCATATACTTCTTCATAGGTGTTGTCCTCTGAGTAGAGGTTGGCATCATCGACATATGCTACCGCAGCTTGCCCTTTCCCATTTGTGACCTCTATGAGGTCAGCATTATAGAAGAGATATAGTATCATAGAAAGTGGGCCTCCCTGTCCTATCCCATTGTCTATGGGTACCCAGTCTGATTGATAGTTGTCAAACCTCAGCTTGGTACATCAGTCAGCAAGCATCTGCCCTGTGAAGTGTATGAGTTTTTCTGGCACCCTTTGTTTCCTCATGTTGTGCAGAAGTCAGTCCGTTACTGCATTTGGGAATGACCCTTCGATGTCCAGAAATAGCATTACCGCTACTTTTTTCCTCCGCCATATGCCCTTGATCTTGTTAATAACAAGGTGGAGTGAGTTGGTAGTTGTCCTGCCAGGCCTTCCTCTAAAGTGATTGGTAGTTGTCCTGCCAGGCCTTCCTCTAAAGTGATTGGCAGGCAGCTCTGTTAGGTAAGCTAAGTCTTCTGCTACTATCACAGTTAGCAGTTTCCCTATAGTATTGAACAGAGCTATGGGGCAGTATGATTTTGGGGCATCATAGTTGGCCTTGCCTGGCTTCTGCAGCACCACCATGACCCAGGATCTCTAGCTGTCACTGTAGGTTTTCAGTGTAAATGTAGCACAAAAGATGTGGAGGAGATGCTCAGCAATCTGGTCAACCATCTCTTTCAGTACTACATTTGGGATTCCATCATTGCCTGGTACCTTATAGGGCTTCGGTTTGTCAATCTGATGCCTAATTTGGTCTTTGTTGATCTGAAAGCTGTGGTTGATATGTTTTGGGTAGCAGAAGTCTGTTGGCACTTGTGACTTGGCAGGCCTGGGTGAGAAGAATGCCGCTACAAGGGCTTTGCTGTTTTCTTCATTGGTTTCTGCCATATGTGTGGTGCCACTGGGCTCTGTTATCTGCAGTGTAGGGATTCATGATCTGCCACCATCTGAGGCTGGGTTGGATAGATATCTGTTTGCTGTCCACAGGAGTCTCTCATTGAGGTCTTCTAAGTACTTTGCCCAGTGTTGCGCCTTAATTTCTCTGCTATATTTTTCATTGATCTCCTTGAGTTCTGTATGAGAGGGGTGATCAGCTACAGCTCGATGAATATACAACTGATTGTTTAGCCTATTCTTCACTTTCTTAAGTTCTGAGAGATTTCTAGTCCACCACCTGTGTGAATGCGGGACCAGCTTTGACAATGGCACCGCAATGTCATTGGTGTTCCATATAGCATTCATTAACATTTCAACAGCCCTGTTAAACTTGGCCTTGTTGCTGAGCTCCCTTGCCTCTGGTATTATCTCTAGCTGCTCTGCCAACTGCTCTCAAAAGTGGTCCCAGTCAACCATTTTGAAGTTATGGAATGGCTCCATCTTCTTAGTTTTCACCTCAATGTCCAAGGTTGTGAGGATTGGGACATGATCGGTCCCTGGGCCCTGTCTTCTAGGATCAGTGTTACATGTGATGATAGTGTCAATAATGTTGTCAGTGCAGAACACATTGTCAACCCTCGTCCAGTTCTTTGTCGACATCAACTGTAGGGTTGGTGTCTGTTTTGAGAGGGCCATTATCATGTTGTATTCTGCCAGAAGTAGTAATAGTTCTTCCACATCCCTAGTGGCTTCGGCCATGAATAGATGGTGGTTCCTCTCCTCATCCCACATGGTGGTTGAAGTCCCCACACCAGACCATAGAGTCTGTCTCATGTTGGATGATATTAGCCTACTCCTGTTCAATGAAGTTTTTGATAGCTCACAGGGATGCTGAGTATTCACAGTCATTGGTCATTGTAGATATTGAAGATCATAGTTCTGCCTTGAGGGTGTTTGAGCTGTATTGCCATCACATCATTTGTTCCCTGCAGTGACATCTGTGACCACATGTTGGTGTCTAATGCTGTATTGACTATGATTGCTGTCCTCTTGTAGACGTGTTAGTTAGATGAGAAGTAGGATATAGGATACACCAGTTATGATTGGCCTTTATATTCCCTAGCATGTCTATGTATGGCTCCTGAAGCAGTAGTAGATCCCACTCCTTGTGAGCAGCTGAGTTGATAAGGTCATACTATGCCTTGTCTGATTTATTTAGGTTTTGTTGGTATATTCTCAGTCTCGTCAGTGTTGGTTTTGTCATGTAAGGCATCAGCTTTGTTCTGGCAGGGGCAGTGCACCTTCTCCATCTGTATCACTCCACCACCCAGTAGGGCTCTGGTCAGATCTGTTATTGGAGTTTGGGCTGGGGGAGGTGATACATCTGTAAAAGGCAACAAATTCCCACAGTGATGTGTTCTTTCAACTGGGCCAAAAGGCCACTATGCCAGGTTATCTGGCATTAGTCTGTGGGCACTATTTAAACAGCAACTTGTTACATGTATTCACCAACCATTGCAATGGTATGTAACAACATCACATGTCATGTAAGGTCACTGAAGCTGGATTAGGAGAACAAAGGGCATTGATACATATATAAGCTAGAGTATTTACAAGAAAATAGATTGTCGGTCATTCCTTCCACCCTTATCTGCATATCAAATTACAACATGTTATGGGCCCAATACATCACATGTCACGTAAGGTCACTGAAGCCGGATTAGGAGAACAAAGGGCATTGATACATATATAAGCTAGAGTATTTACAAGAAAATAGATTGTCGGTCATACCTTCTACCCTTATCTGCATATCAAATTACAACAGGTTATGGGCCTTGCGCTCACCTCAATCTGTGTTTATCTGTGTCATCTGTGTTTATCTGTGTCATCTGTGTTTATCTGTGTCATCTGTGTTTATCTGCGACAATCTGTGTTTATCTGTGCCACATATCTGTGCCAGTATCTGTGCCACCCATATTTCCCAACTTTACAAAAAATTATGAGTTCAATCCAAAATTTTATTTCAGGCATTGCCAAACTCACACGTTCACCACCAAATTGGTCAACATGGCGAAAGGATGCAGAGGTCATTCTTGAGTCCAAGGATCTTTTTGGCATGGTCGATGGCAGTGCCACTCCACCCTCTGATCCCACCCACCTTCTATTAAGGCAGAAGCAAGACAAGCGCACTTATGCTATCATCTACCTCCTTGTCAATACTGATGAGTGACATGTTATCACACAGGCCTCACTTGGTTTGGAAGCCTGGCCTCTGTTGAAAGCAGAATTTGAAAAGGATGTTGCATCAAACTGTCTTAACCTCCGAAGCAGTTTCTATAACATCATACATGATCCATCCAAACCTGTCACTGAATTTATCACTACCATTCAAACCATCTCTCATCAACTTGCTGCCATTAAGCACCCACTTCATGGTACAGAAATCTCTGACATGATCCTTCTCTGCCTTCATGAATCATTCTCTCCTGTCCGTTCTGCCCTCATTACTCACAAAGAAGAACCGACACTAGATGAAATAATTACAGCAGTTAAAGAACATGAAGCACACATGGGAATAACAAGCCACTTACCCAATAGAATCAGTGGAATTGGCGAGAATGACCCTGAGGCTGTGTACTTTGCTGGAAAGTAGCGGAAGCAGGGGAGGTCAAAAGGAGTAGTAAAAGCAACAGATATTGACTGGGGAAACTCAAAAGGACAAGATGGGTTTGCTTCCATTGTGGGTGTGCAGGCCATGTGGCAGCAAAGTGTATTGCTGACATGCTACAGGAAATCAAAGACAAGATCATTACAGGAGCTGCACATATTGCAAGAGAAGTTGACTCTGATCAGTCTATGGATGATGATACAAGTGATATGGTTGCATACGCCAAGGAGAATCCACATATGTTTGCACTCATGGTAAATGCGCTGCGACCTGCATGTGATCATAAACATGAAGCGAATTCGCTCAAGAATTCATGGAATATGCACATAGTGCTGTTGACACATTGCTTCCAACTAGGACATCCGATTCCCAAATTCAGTAGGAGCAGGCAAATCAAGAAGGTAGTGCTAGCAGAAGAAAAGAAAAGAACATTAGGATTTCTTCCATGGCATCTGATGTGTGGAAAGAGTTTAGACTGACCGAGCATGGTTGATATGTCAAGGATCCTACTTGAAAGGCATGCCTCCACAGAGTGGGAGTGTTGGAGTTTGGGCTGTGGGTGGCAATACATCACATGTCACATAAGGTCACTGAAGCCAGATTAGGAGAACAATGGGCATTGATACATATATAAGCTAGAGTATTTATAAGAAAATAGATTGTCGGTCATACCTTCCAC
Source organism: Gomphus sp. MG54 (assembly GCA_003314385.1). NCBI lineage: Eukaryota > Fungi > Basidiomycota > Agaricomycetes > Gomphales > Gomphaceae > Gomphus > Gomphus sp. MG54. Next base: position 7,079 of record QLPG01001596.1, on the reverse strand, counting down.
CCTTATCTGCGTATCAAATTACAACATCTGTCAGATAAGGATACAGCAATGGCATTGGTACCGGTCTGCAAGGGTGCTGGCTGTGGCTGGTGTCCAGTCGGGCAAGTCACTAGTTCTTGTCTATATAGAAGTGTCATTTGCCTGTATTTGCCTCTGTGGTATGTCACTGGTTCCCATCCCTCATCCTGTTGTAGTGTGTGTATTGGCCTGGTGGGTGTTGATAGCAGAGGTGGTATCTTGGGTGACTACAGGATATGGGTCCATACCTCCTCGGTGGGAAAGTATGGCATCTGGTTCTCGAGAAGTTTACTGTCTAGTTTTGCACACTTACCTAGGAATATGGGGCATGTCCTAGCCCAGCTTGCATGGCTGGTGGACTTGCATGAGATACGGTACAGCTTGTCCTGTTCACAGGCCAGGGTCCTGTGACAGCCACCACAGGTGTCACATGTGTCATGCTCTTGTGGGCAGGCATAGGACATGTGATTCCACCCTTGACATTTGAGGCATTGAGTGGGCTCCCTTTTGCATTTCTCGGCATATACACATTTCTGACAAATTATTAGCCCATTTGTGGGTACCTTGTTAGCTGTCTCTGGTGTGGTGAAAGTGAAGAGGGTATGGCCACAGGTCTGGTTCACTGCCCTGCACTGCTTGGGCTTGATCCACCTCACTTTGTCAATTGCACCATGTGGCAGATGGTTGATCTTCTCCACTCCCTTTAACTCTTCTTCTCTCTCTGGACTGAAGTGTAAGGGTATGAACTGAATCATCAACGAGAACAGACGCAATCTCATTCTCACATCCAGTGCCAGCATTCTGTAAATTGTATTCTGTGTCTGGCCTCATTGACCCACTTTGCTGTGTCTTCATTATTGAGTTCAAAGAGGATTCCACCATTGGTGAACCTCCTTGTGCTGACAATGGTATGCCCTCCTTCTGTATCCATGGTGCTGATGATCTTATTTGCTTGCACCATTAGGCCAAAGTTGTCCAGGTCTGCTAGTATCCACTCCCCTGTCATTGCTGCATCCACCAGCACTTGTCTCTGCTTTATGCCCTCTCTCACCCAGACCCTGGTATCAAGAGTGGGCATATTAGCTGGCACATGTTGTGAGGCAGCCGCCTTTACTATCGCATTGTGGTAGGAGGTAGTGGTCTCATTGATATGGGTTGCTGAGGTAGCGACCGTGTTTGATGCTGTTTGTATCATTTTCACCACTGCTGCCACATCCTCTGTGACTTGATGGGATATCTTGATTATGGTATTGGCAGCTGCAGTGGCCACTGCCTTGTCGAGCATCTCTGTGGTCTCTGCCACTTTGACTGAGAGCATATTCCCCACTGCTAAGCTCTCTTTCACCTGGCACATGACCCTCTCGTACCTCACATCATCCTCAATACTCTCCATCACAAAAGCAATGGAGCATAGTGCATTGACAGCCTGTCATGACATGCCTTTGTATTGCATCACTTGCAATATGGCAGTGGATAAGGTGTTGGTCATCCATGATGCACCTGGTATTGTTAGCAAGGTACATTCTAGATAGAGCTTACCTTCATTGGAGTTTCTGATCTCCTGCCCAGGAAGCTCCCTTATTTCTTCCCTGGTGAGGTTTTCCAAGTCTTGCACCGCGTCTCTAGTGGCTGGCTGGCCTGCCTGCACTCTCTTCTTGCCTAAGTCCTCAACTCGCTTTGTCTGCTCTGGCTGCTTTTCTTTTGCAGTGAATAGCTATTGCCCTAGGTTAGATTCAAACCTGGGCATTGTCAAGCTTTGGGTACTGACGGACTTTGGTACTGCCGAGGGTTGTCGGGCAGACAATGACCAAGTCCTGCAGGCCAAGAGTAGTGGCATTGGCTTCAACGTACTCGTGTATTGTGCCCTACTTGCCGTGCATGCCACCAATTTGCAACAGACAGGTACTCGGGAGGATGCTGGTGATGCCGGCCCGAGTTGAGGACTTTAACAGAGGGGAAGAAGGTAGAAGGGCCTAAGCCTAGTCGATACCTAGAATGAGGAAATATGTACATGCATGGCCTACTTATATAGGTTAAGAAGCGACATGTGGAATAAGGAATGTGAGACAACAAGGTATGCAGAGCATGTGGTTATTGTCCACAATGAGTAAAATTAGAATGAAGGAATGCAAATGGGCATAGAACAATAAAGGATAGGATAATAGAAATGTAGCCAAGGATAGGACAATAGGGAGTGGCTGAGTGTAAAACAATGGAGCCGTGACCAAGGATAATACAAGGACAGGAAGTCCTGAGGTGAGATGGGCCAAAGGGTGGGGACAAGGAGTGTGAATGGTGGATGTACCGAGCCAAGACCGGTGTACCAAGTATTATGCATGTGATGTGGGCACTTGGTTGTGGATATAGGATGGTTGCTCAGTTGGTATTGCCAAGTGGACGGTTCTTGGTACATGTACTTGACAGGCATCGAGCTTTGACTGAGCCAAGGCCATCATCCCCTGCATCTGCTGTGTGGGCATGTTCCTACCCCTCATTCTACTCACCAAAGCATTGTTCGACATTGGGGCAGGGATTGGTGGGTATTGGTCAGATTCCTCTGTCAGTTTTTGATCCTTGTTTGAGGAACAATGGCCTAGGTGCATTTTTGGGGTGTTTTGAGGTGTGTGTATTTTGGTTGTTTGACATGGTTGTAAGCAAGCAGCATCCTCTAGATAGTTATTACAATATACCAGACTCTCGACCAGAGCTGAGACTCTGTTTGATCTAGTTGTGCTTGCTCAACACAATGTTGTATAAAATATTTAGTGATTGGCATGGGTATTGGAAACCCATGCAGGTAGCGGGTATAGGTAGCATGGGTAAGGGTCAGGGTCAGGATTTCCAACCTGGCCCAAACCTGTACCCATTCACAGGTACACTTATATAAGCAAGGTTAGCACTGAACCTCGCTTATATAATTGAAATTTGGTGCTAAACTTCACTTATATAAATTATATCTAAGCCTACCTGCACCCCCATCATGTGACTGTACTCAAAATCAATATAATTTTGTATTTTAAAAATTCAAAATTTATTTAATATGTTTTTTGGCTGATGTAATCGAGGTTCAGTGCCAACTTTGCTTACATCAGCTTGGTGTCAAACCACATACACATACCCTCAGTCGGCCTACCCACTACCCGATGCTACCAACCTTTGACAGACAGACGCTATGTTAAGTCCGCGTGTCAGGCGCTTAGCTAGTACTTCCGAAAGGGCTATCCGGGTTAGCGTGGAGGTCCGTAACAGGGCTGAGGACTGAAGTTGGAAGTCGGACGGACTACGGACAGAGATGGAAGCACCGGGAGCTTAGGGTCAGTCGCGGATTGGTTCAATCTGGTCACTGAAGTGTTCGAGGTCGAAGGGACTTGGCTTCAACTTATGTGTTGTGCCCTCCTCGATTGTCTGTCCCTAATTTCAGAAAGGAGATGGGAGTTTACCGGAAATGAATCGGAAACTAGGTGGTAGACTAAGTCGATATTCGTACTAGCGAACAGTCCAGTCGACTGGAAGACTATATACATGCGACTATCCTTGTACTATCTTTGCTGGTCATAAAACAAGGAGAAAGGGAGTACAAGGGGTCAATATAAAAGAGAAAACAAGGGAGTGAGGTACACGATGGTCCTGCATGTCGGTTATCAAAGTATTGAGTCCTCGGTCGGAAATGGACTCAGGGATGGTGTCTCGGTTGTGATGGGAACGGGAGCAGGAATGCAGTTTCTCGGTCGGACTTGTCGGGATTGGGAACTACAGAAAACAATCCTTCGTCCTTTTGGTCGGAAAGGTCTCGGAACAGAGGTGGGTGGTTGTGGGGGTTAGTGTGGGTTGTTGAAAGCATGGGCTATAACAGTATCCCCTCACTAGGACCGAGCTCTCGAGGTCCTAAGCTTATCTTGCCATGAATAGGGCAGAAAAGGACATGGGAATGTTTTTGGGTGTTTGCAAGTAATAGGCGTTCTCCGAGCGCCCATTTTGATCCTTCGTATATAAGGGGTTTTTTTTCTTTTTATTGTTGTTTTCCCTCTTTGATTCCTCCCCATGTCAGACCTCACGCAGGATGTCACGGCAGATGTGTTGGAGGAGATGTGTGTCCTGAAGGCCCAGTACAAGGAACAGGTCCGTCTTCTGGAGGCAAAGCAGTCCCGGCAGGTGGAGGCTGCTCCGGAGGCTGAGGCAAAACAGAAGGCTGAGGCTCTGAGGTTGGCGGAGGAACAGCAGCTGAAGGAGGCAGAGGAGCAGCGGCTGAAGGAGGCGGAGGAGCAGCGGCTGGAGGAGGAGGAGGAGAGGAAGGAGAAAGAAAAGGCCCGTGCCGTTGAACAAGAGGCATTGCTTCTGGAGCGTACCCTTTTACTTGCACAAGAAAATGAAGGTTCAGAGGAGGATGAGGATGAGCCGATTTTTGGGGGTTTCGAAGATTCTTTGTCGGACCACCGTTCGTCCGTGGGTCCAGAAATCGTTCCATAACCATCCAGGGGGTATCCCGGGGGTGAAGGTCGTTCGGTATTCATGGTCGGACCCAGTTCAGCTACGTTGAACGTGGACCGGAAACATTGGGAGCACAGGGAGGAGGGGGCTTGTGTCTCCGTGGCGCAGAAGGCCCTCGAAAACCAAGTGGTTCGCAAGGCGTGGGAGGTCAGAAGGGAGGTGGGTCTCGGACCCTTTGAATCCAGTCATCAGGTGTTGACTCAGTATCATCCCGATCTGTATCAGACCGTCACTCCGGAGCACTCCTCATTCCTGAGGATGGAGCCCTGCAATTTATGTCGCAAGCGAGAGAAACGGTGCAAGTGGACAACAGCGGTGAAAACTTGTATCCCCTGCCAGGCCAGTCGGGTGTGGTGTGAGGTGGATGGAGTGCCGGTTGTCCAAGGGGTGGCTACGAAGAAGCGGGGGTGGGAGGAGAAGGACATTCCTGAAGCGTCTTCTTCTAAGAGGTCTAGGGTGGATGTGGTGATTTCTCCTCCCCCGAAGGTTGGCTGTGTGGAAATCGTGGCCATCCTGGGGTTGATCCAGGGTGCTCTGATTGGTATGGATGCCTGTCTTCGAGCTCTTGGAGCGGACATCAAGAGGTTATCCGAAGCTTCCGAGATGTGGAACACCATCCAAACCAACAATCGAGATTGTCCAAAGTAGAACTGTTGGTGCAGCAGTCTTGCTCCGGCTCCTCATGTGATGGGGGATCGGATGGAATCAGATCCAGGCATGGTGGATGTGACACCTAAGGCGGGGCGGTCTGTTAATCCGGTCGATCTGGTGTTGGGGCCAAGTGAGGAAGGAAAGGGCAAGGGGGTGGATTTGTTCCACCATTACGATCCTTCCGATCCCAATGTTAATCATTCTCTGTTCTACGGCGATGACTAGTTTGTTCATAATTGTTTGAGAATATCATATGGTTTGTGGCTAGATTCGTGGTGGTCATAGCGGTTGAGGTGGTCTTGGTCATGGTTGTTGTGGTCTTGGTTGTGGTTGTCATGGTGTTGTCACTAGGACAGGGTCGGAAAAAACTCGGGGGTGTCCTGCAAAAATGCGAGTTTTGGTAGTAACCATGTCAGGGTTTTTTTCTTTAGTGAATTTATCATGTTATCAACAAGGGTCTAGGCTAAGCAAGAGATCTACAAGTGGTACTGCTTGTCTAAGGGGTGGTACGGTTTTGAGGGTCACGATTTCCTGAGTGGAAATTTCTCGGGGGTCGAATTTGAACACTATGGCTCAGGTACCAAGAATCAGTTCGGACGTAGGCTAAACAAAGTAGTACTCAATACCCTATCGATCATTGGATCGCGGTGGGTGAGCATGTGGTGTCCGGTAACTAGAATCTGATGGATTTTCAGAGGGTCATGGTCAAAACTTATCGACGGGTGGTTACAGGTGTTTTGGGAACTGAAGAGAGTGGATGCGTTGTTTGTTTTTCTCCATGGGCACTGTCGACTTGTTCAACATGAACGACTGGCGCTGGAGCCAGGGGCCTGTGCCTAATCTTTGGATTCCAAGGCGTCCGATGCTTCAGATTCCTCCTTGACTTCTTCTGCTATGGAGGCTGTGTGTCCTTGGGTGACCGTGGTAGGAGATCTCGGGCATTCTTTGGCTGTGTCACCCGATCTACCGCAGAAGAGGCAGAGGTTTTGTTCGAATCGGCGTTGGCATTCTTGTGGCGTAAGTTTTCCATCTTTCCCTAATCTGGACGAAAGATCCATGGTAGTCCTGCTGCCACTGGACGGGGTCATGGGTTGGCCTATGTTGGCCATCTTATTGCCCGTGTTAGGGGCCGAATACGTGGTCATGGGGGTCCTCCCTCTGTCATAGGGGCGGTTGAAGTTCCGGGTGGAGGGGGGTTCTCTGGCAATTTCCAATCGTCGCTCCCAGTAGCGAGCGTCGATGGATCAGGACAGTGGACGGAGTTGAAGCAGGGAATGGGGTTTTCCTATTCTAGAGATCTTGTCCTTGATTCTACCGGGGAGTCTCTTGTAGAACTGGCAACGAAGTGCAGCATCACCCCAGTGGATGTGGGTGGCTAGTCAATTGAATTCAACTACATATTTCATGATATGCTGATTATCACGCATGCGGAGGGTCTTGAGGTCTGCTTCGGCTTCTCCTTCTGGGTCATGGGGGCCGAAGTTGGTTTTGAGTTCATTCACAAACTCCTCATAGTCATGGAGCCAGTCTGGCTCGTCAGGGCAGAGAGGGCTGGTTCGAACCAGTCCAGGGTGGTACCAGTCAGGTATGACAGTACGTAGGTTACCTTGGTGCTCTCGGTGTCAAAGGCATCAGGGCAGTCACGGAAGTTCAGCCTACATTGCACTAGGAAGGCTTGTAGTTTTCTTGAATCAGATCCATCAAAGGTATCCGGATCCCAAACCTTGGTGGCATGGGGAGCTGATCTTCTGGGGCTAGCTAAGTTACTTGCCAGCATAACGAGGGCCTGAGTGAGATCGTGCACAATGTTGGGTCCTAAGGCGGGGGCCCCTCCCGGTTGTGCAGGAGGTGGCGGTGCTGCGGCAGGTGGTGCGACATGGGGTTGGGCGATGGGGGGTGGTGCAGCGAACGGGGGTATGGCG
>QLPG01001594.1:4782-38289 GCA_003314385.1 Gomphus sp. MG54 | reverse complement strand
GTGCATTACGGTCCCTGTTCATTTCCCCATTATGTCACTCCACGTCTATACGCGCGACCCACAATCCCACCACCACGAACATGCCAAGTCGCATGGCGAAACACTGCCGCTTAGAACAAGCGGACAGGCTTGCCCATCGTGGACTTGATGTGCAGTGACTTGACGTTTTGCCAGTTCTTTTTCAATAACGATACCAGGAAGTTGATGCCTGGAAAGAGAGGGAATTTAGAAAATGGAGGACACGGCTATCGGTATAACATCACGTACTAAGCATCACGTTACCCAGCACCTGCTCATCAGTCATCTGGACATGACCCACGGCGACACCCAAGCAAAGAACCTTTTTGAGCTGGAATTTGATCGTTGACCGGACCTCAGTCAACTTGTTGCTCAAGTCCTCAGCAGCAGAGACGGGTGTCGGGAATTTACCGGCTGCAAGGAAATGACGGAGGGATCTCATAAGACGAGGCGCAAAACATACCTTTGGACAGACCAGGCCCCAGGAGACGAGGGATTTGCTTGATCAATGCCTCAGAGGCCAAAAAGGCATCGTACTTCTTTGCTAACTTCTTGACAAGTTTCTTGTTTTTGTTTAATCTGGATACAGCAGGCTTCAAAGATTGAATCACTGGCAGGTAAGGACAGAGAAGGACTTTTTGAGGTCATCCACGGACATGTACTCCAACTCAATTTGCTTGGCGCGGTCGATATCATGGGCATCTGCAAGAATGCAAATAGACATGCGAGGACGCGGGACGTTAGGCAGTCTGAAGACAAATTCCAATCAGCAAGAAAGTGAATACAACGTATAGATTCATACTTGACTGTTCCAGAGAAACGCTTGTCTCTCTGAGGGTCGTAGTTTTTGAGACCAATCTGAAGTTCGATGGTCTCGACGAAATTACGCTTTTTCTCGCCATTGGCTTCAGCGAGGACGTCTTTGATAAGGCCCCGCACGCTTGACACTGAAAGCTTAGAGCTGCATTTGATCACGATAAGTATTAGTGCTTTGAATGCGGTGTGAATTGGTCCACGAACCTCATACTTGTCTAGTTGGCTTACCGTAGGGTTAGTAGGTGGGTTTTTAACGATGATGTGACAGGTTTTAAAGTTAGCGCCTCCCGGTGACACTGTTTTAGCGTGACACCTTGTGTCCCATTGTCTGGCCTATACCGCTCATCATATTTTACAACCAATAATTATTAGCGAATTGCACTGTGCTTGGACCGCTTCGATATTTTGATTATGGTCGACGGGTTCCGGAGTCCCTCATCGATAAGGAAAACTCATGAAATGATAATTAATTTCTACAGTGGTCAGTCTTCAAAACCCATTATCTATCTCTGGCATCGCTTGCATGCCACATGGGCAGGTTCAGATTAGTTTCTCTAAATTTTGAGCGGTGATCCATATCCCCTCAGCTGATAATGGATATGTCGTCATCTTTCATGCCTCATTCCGGGAGTTTGTCCTCGATCCCAAGCACTGTCTGGCTCACAGCGTAGATCCATCTGATTCCCACGACAAACTTGCTATCACTTCGCTTCAAAGCATGTATGGTTCTCTTCGACGTAATATTTGTGACTTACCTGACAATATATGATTGGAACAATTCCCCATGAAATCCAAGATCTGGGTGCCTTTTTTCAATTAGCATCTTGAACCACCATTGAAGGTTGTGAGGATTGGATATAGCACAATTGTCAAAGTACAATTTGACTGAAGGTCAAGGTACCTTAGCCAACCTGACTGGGGACTATAATACAAACTCCACCTTAGTACTTGATTTTGGTTCATGGCATGCTTCAGTCCATTTGGTCCATCAGTTCAATTACTTTGGTTCACATCTGGTTATGTATCCCCTGTTTCCATATCTTATAATAATTGCTTCCATACTTATGCTTCATGTTTCCATATTTTCTTGGTGTGTGATCCCCATTCTCAGTATTTAAATGATACATTTTCATGTATGCTGCTTGTCAGGGGACAACCCTTAGGGCTTATTTGCTTTTCTTTTATTTTCCTTGTATTTTTCTTAAGCAGCTAAATAGCTAGTGATTAGGTAAGGGGATCCTCACCTGGTTCTCTTTAAATCTCCACTACCTAAGATATGCAATACTGTTAGTAGTAGTCAGTAATATAACTAATCTTTGGATCCCCTGTACCTAAGCCTGAGTAGAATCAATGCTAATGGAGAGTCTCCCTTACAGTAAAACTGGATTACCAATAGAGGACTGATGGGACACCCATGTACTTTGACCAGCAAGTGATTTTCTCATGTGGAGACTACAGCAGCAGACACCCTCCTTCCTCACACTTTAGATGATTTTGCCCTGTTCCCAACAGCACACTTGCACCTACTAGAGGGAACAGTGCTAGCATGAGAATGACTAGTGATTTGCGTGGGTATTGGAAACCCATATAGGTAGCGGGTATGGGTAGTGTGGGTAAGGGTCAGGGTCAGGATTTCCAACCCAGCCCAAATCCATACCCACAGGCAGGTTTGACATGGGTTTTTAGTCAGCACTTTGTGAGCAAAATTCTTATCTAAGCCCAGCCACACCCCCATTATGTGACTGTACTCAAAATCAATATATTTTTGTATTTTAAAAATTCAGAATTTATTTAATATGCTTTGTGGTTGATGTATTCGAGGTTCAGCACCAACCTCGCTTACATCAGCTTGGTGTCAAACAACATACACATACCCTCCATTGGCCTGTCCACTGCATGATGCTACCAACCTTCGAAGGATGCATGCTATCATATATCCAACGTCAGCCAAGTGGACCAGATGCTACCACATGATCCATCCCCAAAGTACCACCTCCAGCATCCTGTGCTCAGCTGGCCATATATACTGCCCCCAAGAGCTTCATTCCATTCTCCACTTTCAGGATGCAGGCATGCGGGAGCAAGGTGAATGCAAGACTAAGACTAAGCATGAGGTGGATGAAGTGAGAGTCGAGTTTAAGCTTGCATTCTCTTGAGGCTGGAGGACCATGAGTACCTCCATATTATGATGGAGATGAATCTATTCTTATGATCTTTTTTCCCCCTCAGAGTTACATGAGGTTGAGAGCATACACAGGGCTGTGATGGGTGAAGTTGAGGTGATGAGCTTGAACATGGTGAAGATGGAAGCTGAGCAAGCTGCTATGGTCGTGGAAGTTTGGGCCCAGATCGAGCATGCTCTGCATAGCATGATGATGTCCAAGTCTGAGCCCAATGACCATGAGATGGAGGCCACCCTTTTGACCCATATGTCTTGGCCTTCTTCTAGGCAATCCAGCATCACTAGTAGAGGTGGAAGCCACGCACTTTTTTCCTTCAACATGGAGTCGACTCTTGTGGAAGAGATAGAGAGTGAAGAAACTGCTCTGGAGAAGCAGCAGCAACAATCTGAACAGACCCTAGGGGGAAAAGAAAACGCTGATCTCAAGCTGAAGAAGATTAAATGCTTCTCAGCAATGCAGCATGATGTATCTGGAGATGGCATGAATAATGTGGATGAGAATATAGCCAAGCCGAGTGACTGTATCTCATGCAAGGTAATGGAGATCCAGCAAAAGGTACATTTTTGACATTTTTCTCTAGAAGGCCTAACTTATATATAATACTTAATGCGCTGGCAGTAGAAACAGTGGATAATGATGCTCTGAGAGTGAGCAAGATCCTATGGTGGTCACTTCCAAGTGCCCTCCACATCCCAATCACCCTGCATGTCAGATGCAGCCTTTGCTGAGATCCCAACAGATGGATCTCCTTTCCCTGGAGACACCCTGTACCCAATTTTCCCCCAGCAGACCAACTTCCAAGAACACACCTGGAACCATCCCCCCACTCCCCTGCAAACAATAATAACCACCCTCACCTGTCCAGCACCCCCTCACGCTCTCCAGCACTGAGGATTCCAATGACTTCTAGAGCACATACTTGAGGTCTGATGCAGCCTTCGCTGAGACCCCAACAGATGGATCTTCCTTCCCCAGAGCCACCCCATACCCAATTTTCCCCCAGTAGACTAACTTCCAAGAACACATCTGGAACCATCTCCTCACTCCCCTCCAAACAACCACAACCACCCTCACCCATCCAGCACCCCCTCACACTTGCTGGCACCAAGGATTCCGATGAATTCTAGAGTGCATACTCGATGAGTCCACACAGCTTTGATGATGAGATGAATAGCATGGATGGTGTTTCTGATGGTGCTGCTGGGGCTGCCCATTCTATAGGAGATGCATCCATGTCTTTGCTTACTTCTAGTAGTGAGAAGGCTACTTCGGTGCTTAGAGATATTGCATCATGGACGTGGACTTGTGCATCTTCTACTGCTTAGGCCCCCATACGTGCATTGAGTATGCCATACTGTCAAGTCTACGATACCATGCCCTGATTTACTCGGCAATACCACTTAACTGACCCTTACCCATATCATCCCTCACTAGTGCGCGGTCTTGGCTCGGTATATTTGGTTCATTATTTGGTTCATTTTCCCTATCCCACCCTCTTATTTTTTATTATTCTTCTATTCCCCATCCTTCCCTCTGCCTGTTGACCCTTGGGACATTCACTATTCATTTATCACTTGGTCACAGCCCTATTGTTTGATATTCAGCCACCCTCTATTGTTCTATTTTCCCTCACACTCCTACTCGTTTATTATCAGTCATATCTCATTGTCTTATCCTTGTTTACATCGTATTGTTCTATTCTAGATTACTGTGGACAATACCTCCACATGGTCTCCATACCTTATTCTTTTCTCCATGTCTTATACCAACCTTATTCTACATTCCACCTCTTAACCTATATAAGTAGCAAATGCATGTACATAGTTCCTCAGTCTGAGTATCAACTAGGTTTATACCTTCCTGCTCTCCTCCCTCTGTTCAGAAGTCCTTCACTTGGACCGATACTCTCAGCATCCTTTCAAGCATCTCTTCCATCCCAAATCAGTGGCATGCACAGGAAGCAGGGCGCAACATACAAGCATGTTGAGGCCAAGCCACTACGACTGGCCTGCAGGACTTGGCTGGTTTCCAACCATACCTTTGGCATTACCGAGGCCTGACACATATGTAAATACAGAACCAGTGCCTACTAGCCTGCCTATGACAAATGTTCAATATGCTCGATAGGGTGAGTACCCTTGCAAATGTTTGCATTGGGGTTGCTAGTAGCCCCATCCTGCCTCCTGGGAATCCCAGGTGCATTTGCCTCTGTGTATATGTCATCTATACCTAAGGCAGATGTATACCTGGGTACTCCTGAGGTAGGGTGCTATTTGCATTGGGATTGCTAGTAGCCCCATCCTACCTCCTGGGAATCCCAGGTGCATTTGCCTATGTGTGTATGTCATCTATACCTAAGGCAGATGTGTACCTGGGTGTACCTGAGGTAGGGTGCTGTTTGCATTGAGATTGCTGGTAGCCCCATCCTGCCTCTTGGGAATCCCAGGTGCACTTGCCTATGTATGTATGTCATCTATACCTAAGGCAGATGTGTACCTGGGTGCACCTGAGATAGGGTGCTGTTTGCATTGGGGTTGCTGGTAGCCCCATTCTATCTCCTGGGAAGCCCAGGTGAAATTACCTATATGTGTATGTCACCTATATGCTGGAGCTGCATCATCTCATTGAAGTGACAGTTTATATTTCTTTTATATTTATTGATGGCATCAATGAGTATAAGCTTCAACTTCCACTAATATATTTGATAACCTTCTAGAGCTTGTTGATGTCACATCTCAACATCAAGATGAGCTTGAACATTATCTTGCTAATGATGTGGAGAATGTAATGGATGCTCTCAATTGGTGGTATGAGAGGAGGTCCACTTTTCCCTGTCTATCATGCATGGCCTGAGATTATCTGTCTATTCCTGGTAAGTAACCTTTTATTAAATTATTTGTTATATTCTTTCAATTCTAATAAAAATTTAAAGCCACAACTGTTGCTGTTGAATGTACATTCATCCAAGGGCATCTTGTTTTGCCCTATATTTAGAACCAACTTTCAGCTCAGATTACTTGAGCCCTTATGTGTATTGGATCTTGGAGCACACTTGGTTTGGTGAAGGATGCCAATATTGAAGCTACATTGGGGGATGAGGTCACCGATCCTGAGGAGGAGCGTACTATTGGTTGGGATACTATTATGGGTAATATTCTATAAATTCTGAATTTTTATAATAAGATAATATATTAAATTTCAGTATTGAGTCAATTTATACCCATTGTGGGTGGCGGGTAAGTGCAATCCCCATTATAGATTGTGGGTAAGAACAATACCTGTTGTGGGTTGTAGGTAAAAGCAATGCCCATTGAACTCACAGGTAAAAGCAATACCCATTGAACCCATGGGTAAAAGCAATACCTATTGAACCTGTAGGTAAAAGCAATACCCGTTGAACCTGTGGGTAAAAGCAATACCCATTGAACCTGTGGGTACCCATACCCATACCCATGATAACCTGCTACCCATTGCTAAGGGTACGGGTATTCGCAGGTACAGGTACAGGTAGGCACAAAATACCTGGGGGTTACCGGTGCCAATCACTAGAATGACAGGGGAAATGACATGATAGTGAGCCACCCCAGGTGATACTGAAAATCACTGCACTGCTGGTAGAGTGTACTGTCCTCTGAAGGCAAAGGCAGCACTGTAAACACTCAATACCCTACTGTCAGGGAACAACCAGTCAATTTCTCCTTTATTTCTATCAGTCTATCCACTTTATCTCTATCATCCCCTTTTATCTCTGTTATCTCTTTATTTGATGTGATGTGGTTTACATGTCACAGTCACTACCTATATAGCTGGCTGCTTAAGTAAGGGGTCCTCACCTTATTCTCTTCTGCACCCCCTTACCAGGTATGGAATTTATCTTATATCTAGCCTCTCTTTTCAATTATATTCACTCCTGAACCCCCTTACTAGTGCTTGAGTGGACTTGTGGGTAGGCAAAGGGTCTGGACACCTTGCTCAGGTCTAGGGAGAATGCCAGGGCTAGGTTGTGTCTCACTAGTTTAGCTTCCAGTAGAATGCCAGCAGAAAGGACTGCTACCTGGTTCCCTGAGCTTATATCAGTGGATTGTAATCTGGGTGTAGGTTGAGTCAACATTTTAAGCATATGATCATTAGGTTCTACATTGGGTTCACTCAAGTGAGAGTGCAAAACAATATGCAAAAGGTGAAGGGCCATCACAAATGGTCACAGATTTTGAGTCACTAGACTATGAATGGTTGCAAGCAAAAAATAGATGAGTCAGTTGCAAGCAAAATACCAAAGAAAACCACATGCTTATGAAGAATTATCAGCAATGACAGTACTAGGGGTATGTTCAAAGCAGGAAAGAATCACAATGGTTACTTCATCAATGATGAAATCTTTAAACCAGCAAATCAAGCTATGGACATTCTTGAGAAGGATTACCCAGATGACACACATGTGTTTTTTATGATAATGCAAAAACTCATACAGCACTTTACCCAGATGCACTGTCAGCAAGCTGTCAAGTACATGATACTGTAAGGGCAACCCCAGAGATGCCTGAGGGCTATCACACAGAGCCTACCAATGGGAGAAATCCTAAGAGGACAACCTAAGCCCCATTGCCAGTGAGTCCTGCACCCTATATACCCTATACCCATGTACCACTTCTCCATCATATGCTACCCTTCCTATGGTTCCGTACCGAATGCCCATAGGCCCGACCCCAGGAGTCTGGCCTGAAGCCTTGGTGTCTTGGTTTGGCACACAATGGGAAGGTCAGTTGGTGGTTAGCCCATAAGGGTAAGTCTATCAAGTTCTCCCAGCTCCCATTCCTCAATCCTCTTCTCCATAGGTGTCTCTCCCACCTATGGCTGTCGTCCCATTGAGCTGAGACTTTGGCAGATCATATTATGCTTGGCTTAGGAAAATAGACAGGTCATCCCCTGACAGATACCGAGCCCCAGTTCACTGGTAGTACTGACTGAACAACCCCTACTGTTTAATCCCACACACTAGTAACAAGTCACTCTTCACTAGGGTAAGTCTGTCGAGTTCTCCCAGCTCCCATTCCTCAATCCTAAGCCCTTCAAGTCCCTCAAAATCAAGTGTCAACACCAGCTTGCCCTCATAAGAAGACTGATCAGCCTCCAGCAGAATCCATGGAGAATCATGTCCAAGATTTCACTTCTCAAGACAAATCAATTTTCCCAGAACATCTTTGCTACTCTACAACATCTCACATCACATCACCTTGGCCCAGGACGAAGCAAGTGGAACAGCCAAAGAGTCCAGCCACTGTTCACAAAGAACATGTTATGGTTGACCATCCTTTTATATTCTATAATCCTTCTCAACACGAATGGCGGGGAGAATGTCTCCCACATTCCCCAAAGCCACCAGTCCAGTCTCTGTGGAGGGAGTCGAGAATGTTGAAAAAAAATAGCTAAAATATAAAGAGCTTAAAAGGTTAATAGCTTAATAGACTTTGATTGGAAATTGCTATGGGATATGGGGTAACAAGCACATGGTCTTGATTTCCCAAGGATTTGGTGTGAGGAAGCCAAGAAGTCTTCTAATTTTAGATGGTCTTCTTAAGCATCAAATTTGTCAGAGGCCGTATAACCACGATACCAAATGAGTCAAGTGACACATGTGGTTTGATATGACTTGGCTTGCTTTAGCCTAATAGGGGGATTGAAGGTGAGAACAGAAGCTTTTGGTACCGAGATGTGAGTTACATGTGATGTAATCGATGAAGTTTTTTGGAATTGGCCGTCAACTGATAGTGGATATTGATATAAAAGGTAAATAATGTTGGAATTAGATGAAAATGGATATAGCGGTAGTAATAGAAGAAGCGAGTTAACATTAATTAAGGGATAAGGTCACAGAATAATGCTGTGCCTCTCTGGGGCAGCCAATTGTAGAGTTGCTCTAGGTAATTAATACCTAAAAGCCTGTGCACCCCAGTTGTTTTCTCTGGTGGGGTCTAGCATAGTTAGGGAACAGCACAGGTCACCCACGGGTCAAATGTGGGTGACCCGCACCTGACCTATGGGAAACCCAAACCTGTCAACCCATGGGTTTTTTCCCATTGGTCGACGGGTGTCGGGTGCACGCCGCACCCGCACATGTGTGGCGCGTATGGCGCACATGGCGCGTATGGCGCACATGGCACGTATGGCGCACATGGCACGTATGGCACACATGGTGCGTATGGCGCACATGGCACGTACGACGCGTATGATGTGTTCGGCGCATATGGCATGTACAATGCGTACGGTGTGTGCGGTGCATACGGTGCATATGGTGCATACGACGTGTACGGCGCATGTGGCGCATACGGTGCATACAGTGCATATGGCGCGTACAATGCATACGGCACGTACGACGCGTACGGCACATACAGTGCATACGATGCATACGGCGCATACGGTGTGTACAGCACGTGTGGCGCCTACGACACGTACGGCGCATACGGCACATATGACTTGTATGGCACATACGGCACGTACGACTCGTACGGTGCATACAGCACGTATGACTCGTATGGCGTGTTTGTCACGTTCATGGTGTCGCGCGCACGTACGGCACTTTCGTCGCGTTTGGGGCGTCGTGTTCGTGTTGGCACGTGGGCGTACGTTGTGTTCGTGTCGGAGTTGATGCCCCAGGTTGGGCCCGGGTCATGGGTGCTCGCAGCTTGACCCGCACCCACACCCAAGGACACCCAATCCAGTGACCCATGCGGGTTGGCCTGACCTGTGCATTTCCCTAAGCGCAGTTGTTGGGCACAGCAGGACTATGGTTTGTGACTTATGAGGCCACTATTTGGCATGTAATTGAGGATATACAAAATAGAACGTAGCGTGACTATGCATGACCTGTGATGCAACGTGACCGTGACTGTGAGATGTCACATATGGGCTTGAGATTGAACTTGGACTTGGACTTGGACTTGAATACTAGAGTCTAGACTTCCTAGACTTAGTCGTGACTTGGACTTGTAGACTGACTTAAGACTTTAACTTGTGAACTTGTTATTATAGAAGTGAGCCAGAGGCCTTTATATACAAAAACCAAGCAATGATGAGAAACGATACAAGAGGTTGGCTATGTCAGTTGAATGACAAAGTACGAGAACAAAGTCTACAAAAGAGGAAACTATGGAGACACTCCGGAGAAATAGTACAGCATTAAGGCTGCACAAATAGGGGCTAGGGGCTATGATAGGGGGAGACTAACCAAAAAGGTAAGGATGATAAGTAACAATGAGAAAAGACTAACAGAATAGGAAACAGATCTGAGTCATGCCAAGAAAAGGGGAAACATATAAAAGAAACAATAAGAAAGTCCATCAATAAACATCTCACAACCTTGTCCACTACTCCAAGGGGCCTTAGGATGAGTCAGGCGACTGAGTTATCTCAGAGTATTTCCAGGTCACAGGCAACATATCTTCTGCAATTTCTCTAGTATCCAATCCAAGGATAGGGGTCTGAGAGTAGGAGGACTAATGGGTATACGGTCATGCACTCTCATTTTGTGTTTAAGAGTGAGTTGAATGGAGTGGACAGGATAATCGGGATTGGATGGTGCCCTGAACTCTGCCTTGTATTCCACTCTACTCCTATCACGATATGCTGGTCTAGACATCATTCCAATAAATATGTATGGTTCTTGGCTTTCTGGGAAATAGACTGCATCTCCTATTGCATATGACTGAGTGTAGATTGGATGGGATTGTCTTCTGAGTGAGAAATGTGCTGGCGGGGGTATACAAAGATAATGATATTTTAATGGTTCTGCCTGGATGCATGTGTCCTGGGTATTGTAGCATTGCATGGGAATAAGCTCTGAAGAAGATATGATGACAAATTGGGAGTCTGAAGATTGGAATGCTGAATAGAATGATTGGCCATGTGATGTGGCGACAGTGAAGGTGATATGGGATAAGCTCCATTGGAGTCTGATTTGGAACATAGTTGAGATCGATCACTTTACTATCAATGCATGATAGGTCTCATGCTTTATGACGATCAGCAGTGTGAGTACAAATATACTGTTAAATCCACGTGTTGGCGCTTAGCTAGAGGCTTCCGGAGGTTCTGAATGATTTCCGAGGGGGGATTTGTACTCCAGAGGTGGAGGGACTAGATGTCACGGGTTCATGGTTGGAATTGGAAAGGGGCAGAAAGACGGGAAGTGCCAGGGGGTCTAGGACTGTTCACGGTATTGTTGTGACGAGGGGTAGAAGAGGCGAGGAGAGAAGAACGGACTTACGCAATGGAGAACGACATACGGCCACATCGGGATGCATATACCCAGTCTTCAAGGAGAAGATGACGAGAAATTAGACAGGGTTTCTGATCAGGGTAGGATCCAGGTATAGGCACTCACCATCAATGATGAAAATTTAGGTGTATAGCATAGTTCATTTGAGAGCGTGGTCCGTGACATGGAGGAATGATCAAAAGATAGGGCGCCGACCCTGCATCCAGATTGATAATGCCATTGCCATATTAGGAAAACATTCTATTATCATAGTACGGCCAATTTATGTATAAAACCTAAGTAGATAGGATAACGAAAATACAACCTTTCAGTCCCATCCATTCCTCTATCAACCAAGGCTTCAACCCAACATATACTCTAACTAATAGGTATTAGGTGGTTTTAGTGGTTCTAGGTCACAGGGACTTGGCTTCAACTTATGTGTTGTGCCCTCCTCGATCATCTGTCCCTAATTTCAGAAAGTCAGAAAGCTTACTGGAACTGAATCGGAAACTATGAGGCAGAATTAAGTCAATATTCATACTGGTGAATAGTCCAGTCAACTAGTGGAACAAAGAACAAGGGAGTGAGGTATACAATGATCCTACACGTCGTTTATCAAAGGAGCGGAACCTTGGCTTCGGAATCTTTGGAGGTTCAGGAACACAGAACCTCCGGCTGATACAATGGAATTTGGAAAGTGGTTATTCAGGCTTTGAGCGGTTGGAAAGGTCCTGGAAATGGTGTGAGTGGTTGTGGGGATTAATGTAGGTTTATTGGTGGCATGGGCCATAACATATTTCCTCATTCTGGATATCAACTAGGCTTAGGCCCCTCTACCTTCTCCTCCTCTGTTAAGTCCTTTACTTGGATTGGAATCATTGGCATCCTCCCGAGTATCCCATCTGTTACAAATCAGTCGCACACACAGAGAAGTAGGGTGCAACGCATGAGTATGTTGAAGCCATAGCCACTACTTCTAGCCTGCAGGACTTGGCCATTCCTGTCCAACATCTCGGCATTCCCAAAGCTTGACAGATTGAAGAAAAGGTCTACATGGAACTTCCAGATATATACAGACAGGGAGACAAGGTTGGGAAACTGCATAAAGCCATCCTTGAGACTAGGCAAGGAGGAAACAGATGGCATTCCAAGTTGGACCTGCCATCTCACCAGATAGAATTCAGCAGATTCAAGGTCAATTCCTGTCTCTCCATGAACCAGCAAGGCACCATCAAAGTCTACATCCCAGTCTATGTTGATGACCAGCTCATAGCCTGTAACAGTCAAACACATCTTGACAAAATCAAGGCTGAACTTGAGAAATGCTTTAAGATAGAAGGCATGGGACTTGTATAGTACATTGAAATCCACAGAGACAGAGCATAATGGACACTTCACATCAACCAGCACAAGTATATCTTGGATGTTCTCAAGCGATTCAATATGGAGAATTGCAAACCAGTTGTCACACCTCTTGATCCAGGCTATCATCTCTCCAATGACCTCTGTTCACAGTCTGAAGATGTGAGAGTGGCAATGGAGGATATCCCATGTCTTGCTGCAGTTAGAAGCCCAAATTACCTTACTGTTAGGACCAGACCAGATCTTGTACATGCTATAGGTGAACTTGGCCAGTTTAACTCACATCCTGGTCTAGGCCATTGGAAGGTTGTCCAACATGTGCTCAAATACCTCAAGGGGACTGCTGATCTTGGTTTGACCTATGGTCCTCCTAGTCTCCAGCCAATGCTCCAGGCCTACTGTGATCCAAATTATGCTAGAGATGAGGAAGAAGGTGGTCAATTACCAATTATTCCTTCTTCATTGGTGAAGCTGCAGTGAGCTAGAGCAGCAAGTGACAACCAACTGTGGCCACATCCTCCTCTGATGCTGAATACATGGCAGCCAATTTTACAGGATGGGAGGCCATGTGGGTGAAACAGCTGCTCACTGAGATTGGATATCATATCTCACAACTCACCATTTACTACAACAGCCAGCCTGTGATTGTTGTGTCCAAGAATCCTGAGCATCACTGTTGAATGAAGCACATTGATGTGATGTACCATTGGCTTAGGCAGAAAGTTGAGAAGAAACTGCTCAAGCTCCAATTTGGGCCTACAGATGAGATGGTTGCAGATGTGCTCACAAAGGGACTTGTCAAATGAAACATGAGAAGTGAAGGACAGGCTTGGGAGTTTGCAGAAATAAAGGGAGAATTCATTAAGGGGGGGGGGGTTGAGATACACTGAAGTTCCCTTTCATGTTTCCATTTCATATGGCTGGCATTTGGCCAGATATGACTTGTTTTATATATTACATCTTCAATGTTTTGACCTGAGTTTGAATTTAACTTACATAATAACACAATTTTAACTTTTGCACTCCAACATATCACCTGGAGATTTCATGTGTCAAAGACAGAATGGGGAGTACACACAAGGAAAGCTCATCCAAGTGGCACCAGGTGTGTCAAAGGCTACTATGAGGTACCCATGACTCAGAACCTAATAGGTGCATGGTAAGACATCGATAAGGGGAAACAAAAAAGAGAATTTGCAGCAATGGGAAACAGTACATCGCTAAGAATCACCTTATCGGTGCAATTAGACTGGAGTAAACCAGGTTTAAGATTAACTCATTGATGAACGAGCGTAGACTGAAGGGCCGAGTCGCTATTTTTGGAGGCAGAAATGTTACCATGTGAGAGGTTATTATGCCTTGCTTTTTGTTTAGGTAGTGGAAGAGGAAAATCATCGAACCATCAGTGATATAATAAAGCTGATTCTCCCGATGTCCTCCAGTACAGCACTCCCGATATGGAGGTTGTTGTCGATGCGCCTCAACCCAGGGCCTTGGTGTGCTTCCAAGGTTCTGTGCTCATACATCACCGCTCCGCGGATTGCCAGTACGAAGCTAACATGACCAAGTTAACCGGATCTATGTGCCGGCATTTAAGTAGGCATATCACAAAAAACGTCGAAATTTCGTATGGGACGTGCACCGCCTTTTGTCTCGTGATACACATGTGGTGTGGTGTGGGAACGTCGACCCGATATATTATATTGACTGGGACAGAGTTAGCATACACACACGGGAAAAGGAGGTTAACGTCCAGGGACGTGCACTAATATACAAGTCATGGCCTATGGTCTGCCTACGAGCAAAGAAGTTGGGTATCTACAGGAAACCATGTGTGTGATTGGCTGATGGATATGATAACCCTTGGAGGCAATCTAGGTATATCTAGGCTGTCAAGCAGACTCCCGGGTCAAGCCCTGCGTCTGTTCTGTCCAGGTAACTGTCAGCAACGTTGGCGATAGATTTATCGCACTTTAATCTTATCCAACAGAGATGTGGTTGCGATTGAGAGTATCGTGGAGGGATATGTCAAGAAGGATAGTGTGGGTACAAGCTTATAGAATCAACCCAAAAATGTGGCTGTTCCAGGGAAGGACGATGGTTTCCCAGGCTTGGCATAAGATGCCGGAAGACAAGCATACGTAACCACTCCTTCTCCTTTGTTCTACTTAATCAGAAAGGTATCTGCGATCTCGCAGTTTGGACGACCGGGGGGTGTGGGTACTTATGAGAGTTCAAGGACGGAATCTAGGTATATCTAGGCTGTCAAGCAGACTGCCGGGTCAAGCCCTGCGTCTGTTCTGTCCAGGTAACTGTCACCAACGTTGGCGATAGATTTATCACACTTTAATCTTATTCAACAGAGATGTGGTTGCGATTGAGAGTATCGTGGAGGGATATGTCACGAAGGATGGTGTGGGTACAAGCTTATAGGATCAACCCAAAAATGTGGCTTTTCCAGGGAAGGACGATGATTGCCCAGGCTGGCCATAAGATGCCAGAAGACAGGCATGCGTAGCCACTTCTTCTCCTTTGTTCTTCTTAATTAGAAAATTATCGGCGATCTCGCAGTTTGGACGACCGGGGGGTGTGGGTACTTATGAGAGTTCAAGGACAGAGGACTGGATTGGCAAGGTAAGAAATTGATTTACTAAACCATGAGTATACGCACGTGTCCCATCTTCCATAAAATATTGCTGGTCAGGGCTTTTGGAAGGCATCTAGAGCAACGTGTGCTGAAGAGGCAGAGGGCCGAAGAGTTGGCGTCATTCCTGAGTGAGGTGGCGGAATTATACTGGTGAATGACTTGGGGAGTATGAACCAGATATTAGAGACTGGGTAGAGATAGGCAACGATGAGCGCAAATGTCCGTAAGGCGAGAGTGAAGCCGGCAATTAACGAGCAGGCGTGGGGACAGATCGATGTTATCTCAAGAGGAATTGTCAAAGTATTTCACATATAGCATGAGAAGGAACAGAAGCTATGTTATTTTCTATCTCCTCGGAGACAAGGAGTAACATGTGAACAGGAGCGATCAAACTGATACGACATTCGGTGAATGCCTGAGAACACCCATCCAACACAGGAAAAAATTAGATGCGATATCTATTAGCTCCACGCCTCATGTTTGGCCAAAAGTAGTGGTTTTATGATCGGAGACTAACATTGTACTTGAAAAAATACCAAAGCGAAGAATGCGTAGATGTCCTAAATAGGCAGGTTTGTGCCAGCACAGTGGCTCAGGACCCATACGCAGGGCGGGGATACTAACCAAAGTACCAAAGTGTATCCAAAGCTTCTAGAAGGCATAAAGCTTAAGAATACATTCAAAAAATGCAAGATAGTATATGAATTCAAATATTTACAGAATATCAGTTCCAGTGTGTGAGGATTGATACAGTGGTGGAGGAGGGAAAGATCAAAATCTGCCAGGAAGTATCCTTCCTGGCCGACTGGCGTCAAGCGCTGTGACGTTCGTCTAGCAATGCAAGGACAAACGGTCACACGAGATTTTGAGCTTATCGGAAAAGCGAGAGATTGGTTAGATAGATCTCTGATTCTTCTAAGCTATCGTTAAACTACTCGAGAGCGAGTATTTATACAAGTTAAGGTTCCTAATAAGTAATTGAAAAGACATAATAGAATAGTATAAAATGGGATGCTAATAAAAGAACAAAAAGAATATATTTTAAGGACTATAATAAAGCTCTGGTTGATCGACTGTTGAAGACGATCGTTCAGGGGGTCGCTAGGCGGCTCCTTCCGTTACAAGCGCCCCGCATACCATAGTCAGTCGACGTGAAGACAGGGCAGGACTGCCGATATTATGTTCATTGTTCTTTTCCTCGCGTCTCCGCGACCTCCTTTAAGACACGCCCATGTGCATAGCCTAGTGGCGTGCTTGGGTCCCGTATATAAAACTGCTGACCTTCAGCGGAAGTTGTGATCTCGTTTCTTCCGTGTCCACGAACACGACTGCGATATTTGCTCTATCACACAACGGAAAAATCGTCGTTCTCTAGTCTTTGTAACATTCGATATCGTGTGTTCTGCCACTGTATATATCCTTGCCACGATTTTCATCTAACATCTGTTCGAGATATACTTCGATGACCACTACTGCCATATCTCCGAAGAGAAAAGGCAACTATCATGGTCCAGGACGCTCTGCTGACTATATTCCTCGCCCCCCTAACGCATTCATGTTGTTCCGCTCCGACTTTATCAAGAGACAGATCATCCCTTCCCATGTCGAATCAAAGCAACAAACGCTTTCCTTCCTCATTTCACGATGCTGGAAGCTATTGTCTCCTGAGGAGAAAAGTTATTGGAAGGACCTGGCGGATCAGCGGAAACGCGAGCATGCTATACTTCAGCGTACAAACCTTCGCCTAAACGTCACATCAAGTCGCGACGTCAATCGACAACTCGGGCACAGAGAATTTCAGCTGCTACAAAATTGATGGCTCAGTACCTCCCCGACAAAGCCCCTCAAGTCCCTCAAAATCAAGTGTCAACACCAGCTTGCCCTCGTAAGAAGACTGATCAGCCTCCAGCAGAATCCGTGGAGAATCATGTCCAAGATTTCACTTCTCAAAACAAATCAATTTTCCCGGAACATCTTAGCTACTCCACAACACCTCACCTCACGTCGCCTTGGCCCGGGACGAAGCAAGTGGAACAGCCAAAGAGTCCAGCCACTGTTCACGAAGAACACGTTAAGGTTGACCATCCTTTTATATTCTATAATCCTTCTCAACACTAACGGCGGGGAGAATGTCTCCCACATTCCCCGAAGCCACCAGTCCAGTCTCCTGTGGAGGGAGCCAAGAATTTTGAATCGGATGAAGCAATCATAGGAAAAATACTACCACAATACGAAAGTACTCATCAGTCAGGGATCCATCCAATGGTAGACGTAATTCATTTTTGGGACAAAAACTGTTGCTTACCGTAAACAATAATTATAGGCCCATAGTGATGTGTTCGAAGAACAATCCTTCTTCACTCGAGCCGAACTAGTTCTTCCTACGAGTGCCACAGAGTTTAACATTAACTTCCCACCATTCTCGTCTCCAGCAATGGGAGATCATACCTCTCACTCGTTATGCCCCAAATGGTCTCTATTTCAACAAGGATGCTATCAGACGTTGCCACAAGGTTCTGATAGTTTTTCAGATGCCCTCGACCTATCTTTCCCTCTGACTTCGTCGTCCCAACCTTTTCCCATGACCATAGTAACAGATCAGAACCTTCAGGGTCTTCATCTCCAGAATCCTGATTTCAATTCACAAAAGTCCCCTATGCTCCAATCAAGTGTTTCCAATCACACTTCGTACAATGGTGATCCTAATCCTTCCGACAACTTTGCTATTGGGTGTGAATCTTTCGTCTTTGATGAGGCGCTGGATTTACAAAATACCTCTGACGTGTTGAAATATTTCGTTGAGATGTTGAGGCCGACGTCGTTAAACGTTGGAAGTAGTTAGACGCGGCAGAAAATTTTCTTGTAGTGACGTCACGTGTCATGGAATACACAATTTTGCGCCTCTGTTTCCAACAGGTTATGGGCCCCTGTCACACCTAGTCTCACTGAAACTGTCCTTTTGTGATCACTCTCTTCGTTATCTGCTTTTTTGTGTCAAACAAATATTTTGTGTTGGAGAAAACCTTTTGTGTCAACATTTGCTCACAACATGGATCGCACCATTATGCCTCAGCTCCCAAAGCTCACCAGTACCTGATGGCAGGGAAGGTCTAATCAGACTGATAACTGACACACAGAGCAACAAGTGCCTTTGGGGCTTGTCAATATGGATGCTAAAGACATGTATGTAACAAAGTAACTACTAACCTTTGGGGCTTGTCAATATGGATGCTAAAGACAAGACCCAAAGGTGTGCAATGGTGCGTCGTTATGGGCGCTTATTTTAAGCGCCAAAGCATGCAAATGCAGGAATGAAAAGCACACCATAGCAACACAAAGGTGCAAGAATAAAACACAATGCAGGGGAATGAAATCATACCCCAACAGTACCAACTGGCATGAGTGGCAGAAGGAGATAGAGACCTACTTCATGCTGATTGGCTGTGGAGGTCATATTGATAGTGTTAGGCCTGGAGGTGAAAAGACTTTGGCCTGGGATTAAACTGACCAAGAGGTCTATGCCATCATATGGTTTCTCACCAACCCCAACTACCATTCACCAATTATCACCACAAAGTCTAGCAAAGAAGCCTGGAGCAAACTCATTGCTCAGTACCAAAAGGACAATGCAACAAATAGGATACTCCTACACCAACAATTCTATTCCATCACCCATGATTCATCTGCTTCAATCTCAAACTTCATCAAAGGAGTCCTCACAGTTGCTCGCAGATTAGAAGCTATTGGCCACAAACTGGACAATCTCAAAATTACCCACAAAATCCTGATTGGGTTGCACCCAGCTTGGGCTCCAGTTTGCACAGCGCTTATGCTGCAGACAACATCCCCAATGATTGATGATATTGCCTCGGCACTCAAACAGCATGAGGCCAACAAGATGGGGGTGGAAATGGCAGTAAAGAAGGAGGAAGGAGAATCAGCATTGATTGCCAGAGGAAAGTATGGCATTTTGGGATCCAAGGAGAAAGCTGATGAAAATGATGATGACTTTGATTGGGGGAATACAAGGAACCATAAGGGGGTATGTTATAGGTGTGGACACCCTCGTCATATTACACAATTCTGCATTGCAAATATGCCAGAGGAGGTCAAGCAGTGCACTCTCAACCACTCAGCTCACATTGCAATGCTTGACAGTGATGACAACCTATTTGCATTTGCAGCTGAAGAAGGTACAAGCACAATTCCACTTCATCAACTGAACAGCAATCCTTTGTTTATTATACCTAAGAAGAAAAAGAAGAAACACCGGTTGAAAACCAGCAATCCTGAGTTGGTCAATTTTTCATTCTGATTTCTCTTGTTTATTTTTTTTATCCATTCTATCCTACACTCTTCTTTTATTGATTTTATTGTGGGGGTGTCGGCCTCAGGGGGTGTGTTGAAATATTTCGTTGAGGTGTTGAGGCCAACATCGGTTAATCACCGGAAGTAGCTAGACACTGCAGAAAATTTTTCATGTAGTGATGTGACATGTCACAATACACACTTTTTGCCTCCATCCTACTTCACCCTCACATGAACCTTCTTGAAAACCGGGTTGGACCATGTTTCCGGCCATCTACCCATCGGCCCTGCCTAACCACTCATACAGGGTCACTACCCTATGTTGGGATCGGCCAAACCGACCCACTGAATTCCGACAACAAGCCTGCCGTTATAATAGGCTGCCACAAGCATGATAAAACACCATTTCGCCGGGGGCTCACCACCCACCTCTATTCATGGCCCCCTCCAATACAGTCGCCTCCCCCGGCCCTTACTCGTACTCACAAACCTCACACTGCCTATCGGCTTCATGGGTTCAGCAGCTAGGGGGGGGATACTGTCACGACCACATATCGTGCTTTGACTTACTCAGCAGTACTGACCAACCGACCCTCACTCACATCATTCCATGGCGTACGGTTTCGGTTCGGTACACCCAGTTTACCACCTGGTTCATTATCCTTTTCCCCAACCCCTATTTTTTATCATCCCTACACTCCTTTTCTTTCCCCATCACTCGTTTACCCATGGGACATTCACTATTCCCTGCCACTCACTCGCGGCCCTATTGTTTTATTCTCGGCCATTCCTTATTGTTCTATTTCTTTCCCACAATCTCACCACTTATATTTCATTGTCTTATTCCCTCATTATTCTATTCTAATCGGTGTGGACTATACCTCCACATGGTCTTCATACCTTATTCTTTTTTCCATGTCTTATGCCACCATTATTCCACATTCCACCTCTCAGCCTATATAAGTAGTGGATACGTGTACATAGTTCCTCAGTCTGAGTATCAACTAGGTTTACGCCTCCCTAGTCTCCTCCTTCTGTTCAGAAGTCCTTGCTCGGGCCAACACCCTCGGCATCCGCCTGAGTATCTGTTCTCGTTACAAGTTAATGGCACGCACAGGAGGCAGGGTGCAACACACAAGTATGTTGAAGCCAAGCCACCCTGACCGGCCTGCAGGACTTGGCCGGTTCCGACGGTACCATCGGTAGTACCGAGGCCTGACATGTGGGTTTAATCAGTAAGGGTCGGTCAGTCAGTATTGCTGAGTGAATTGGAGCTCGGTATCATGGAATTGACACTATCCCATACTGTATGTTGTGGATGCTTTGGTTGTCAAGGCACCTTCATGTTTCTATAAGGCTTGTCTTAGCAACCATATCCTCCCTCTGTGTCAGTGTCAGTGTCTGAGTTTCTCTTGCCTTTTCTTCTTGTCACTCTTTTACTTTACTGCAGTCAATATCATTCATACTAGTCTGAACATTATTCCGAGAAAAATGTATGGTGCATTATTTTCTGAAAAATACACTGCATTTTATTTTGCATATGACTGGTTATAGATTGGATAGGTTCTTCTCAGTGAGAAATATGCTGGAGGAGATAATCAGAGATAATGTTCAAATAGTGGTTCTGTCTGGACATGTGAGGGCACAGTTGTACAAAAAAATCATAGGAGTCTCGAATGGGAATGGCTTGTCCACTTCTGTTGTGATGCATGAGGCACACTGGAAAGAAATTTCAAGTAATCAGGTATCAGGCCTTGTGTCTCCGACTCGAAGATCACATCACGTCTTCACGAAAACTCTGAAATCCTTTTGCTTCCACCATTTCGCCCCCATCAGCGCCAAAGAAGCTGCGACAAAGGTAGCTCCCGCGAAACCGATTGATATGAGGAAAACGTCCGCTCCAGTTTTATGTAAGTATGTTTGAGAGAATTTCACGAACCATACCGCGATGGGCTCGCCTAACATGCACGGGACGACAACTGTGAGCCACAAGATGGAAAGAGCGGAACCCAGATCTCTGAGTCCAACTACTTCGGTGGTTATTACTCCTGACCCGCTCCAAAATATTGCTCCGAATATTCCTGAAGAAAGTGATGCTCAGATTATCAGACAACATGATAGTAAATTTAATACCTTGTACGGCGGCGAAAAACGCAAGCAGATAATATGTCTTAGAAAACATCCAGATGACAAGACAACTCAAGCCGGCGATGAAGGTTACAATTGCAGCCACGTTTATTCTCCCAAATCGATCCATCAGCAGCCCCATGAGGGGTCGGCCGAAGATTTGTCCCACAGCCAGGATCGCCTGCATGCTAGAGCCCTGGGCCTGAGAGAACCCAAGGCCGGAGGTTGAGTATGTGGGGACTGTGTAGATACCCACCATGTAACCGAAATTGATGAGAAACCCCCAGATCCAAACGTACATAAAGCCGGGATGCCAAAGGAGTTGATATTGGATGGGTTCAAATCTTGCTTGGATTATGCGGACTCTGCCTTTTTACCATGTGAATGGGAGATAGTGATACAATTAAAAAAAAAACAGCAGAGTCCGGTAAAGACATTGGATAGTGTCGGCTGGGAATGTTAAAAACATAGATAATTTACGCACTCTTTAGGAGAAAGGAAACTGGTACCATAACTGCGAGTGATATGAAGGCATTGGCGAAGAACGCCCATTTAAGGCCCCAGCGTTGAATTATAATTCGCGTCGTGAGTGACAAAACAAGAGTCCCAACACCTGACCCTATATTGAGTGAGAATGAGCTAGGTTTAGAAGCTGGGTGATAAACACCCAAATACCTCCTCCGACTAGCCCCTAGTGAGAAAAGGTAAAGGTGAAGGTGGCGAGACAACATATATTCAGACAAGTGGCTCACCCCAGCGAGAGCGCGCTTCGTAGAAAACCACTGGTTGGTGAGGGGAAGCGCTGGTACCCACACCTAGGAGGGTAAATATTTATATAAAGATTCATTCTCCAATAGTAAGTACTTACAAAACCATTGCCAAGGCCTAACATGACACCTTGTGTGAGGAACAATTGCCAGATTCGAGTGCTCAACCCCGCAAATATTTGGGCGAAGAAGAGCAGAGCAACACCGATCACGAGTGGCACCTTGAAGTTGAATCTCTTAGAGAGATAATTGATGAAGGGAGCAGCGGCCATGGCAGTCGATACGGAAAGGCCACCAATAAACGCAAACTGTGTGTCAGTCGCTCCTGGAAAATCTACCTTGGTTTATTATTTATTAGTTCTCTGTGGGACCGATAAAGGTCATAACATGACATACATTGGTTCTTTCTGTAAAAACTCAAGAAGATGGCAAAAGTATTGTCGTTTCTATATATAGAGAGATTATTGGCACCGTCTTCGAGGAGAAGCAAATATTTCTTACCCCCATGTTATCGCTGCACTGCATTCATTAATACAAGATACAATCCAAGAACAATTCAGAGTGCTCACCACAAACCAAGAATGTACACAACACAATGACCCAGCCATATCCGCCGTCAGGGGGCTCAGTACCAGAGTCTATAAGAACGCTGGAAAGGACGGCTTCATTGACTGACGATGGGTCAGATTCCAAATTGTTGCCTTTCGTCTCTAGGTCTTCGGCCTGAGCGGAAGCGGAGTTAGTCTGACGTTGAATGGCAAATACAGTCGGCGGTGAATCGCCAAGCATTTTGAGAGGAGAGGTAGCGAGACTCGAAGTGCTAACAGTACACATCCTTCACTGAATCGTTTCGATACATTATTAGAATCACCAATCCGCCCGACCCCCGGAGGAAGTCGGCAATGCTTTGCTGCGACTGAGTTTCAATTGTAGTCTATGTGTTTACCTAGAACCATGTCACACGGTTCGAATATTCACGCCATTTTGCAACGGAATGATTGCATCCTGATCCACAGCATGTCGATTTCACTCATATATCTTGGGCTGTTGCCGACCGTAACCACCTTTCATAAGGCTGTCTCTGCGTCCACTGCATATGCTAGTCGCATAGCAGACATAGAAATATTTCTTACTGGAAAGCTGAGAAAATTCTTTCAAGTGGTTACTTTGGTATTGGATTCTATCCCAGAAAAATTATGAGGGAATGCAGATGTTGTAGGAAGGGGCAAGCTTCTACTCACAGTTCCTATGGGTCCAAGACGGTTGTCAAATGGACATGTCTGAACAATCGTCATACAAGGATATTCTATATATATTATGTGAAGTTCTCATTATGTTGCAATAGGAAACTTGTAGAAATGAAAAGGATGTCTCACTAAAACAGAGCATGTCATGACGGTTGGTTTGGGTACCGCTGTCTCCAATA
Organism: Gomphus sp. MG54; assembly: GCA_003314385.1. NCBI lineage: Eukaryota > Fungi > Basidiomycota > Agaricomycetes > Gomphales > Gomphaceae > Gomphus > Gomphus sp. MG54. The sequence continues at coordinate 14,378 of QLPG01001594.1, read as the reverse complement.
CACACAGTGACCACTCAAATACAGTGACTCACAAAACTGGTCCAATGTTTGGCACTTTTCACTTGCTCCAAATTTTATGAACCAAATAAAAATCTATAAAATCTGAGAATATTCTGACAGATACCCCTGCATCTCAGCTTTCGATCGGTTCCTCACATTTATGTAATAATTTTTATTGGTTGAGATATTGCAATTTTTTGAAAGTGACTCAAGAAGCGCCTTTACAACCGGTGTCCTTAGGGAAGCTCTTAGGAGAAACTTGCAAGCAACCTTAGTTTTCTTATAATTCTATTAGACAAGATGACCATAACCTGCAGAAGTAACTACTTGACAAAATTCTATGCATACATTGCTTATGCAAAATCATTACATGTTCAAATTTACACCGGTTTGCAGTACGCAAGGCATGCACCAAAGTTGTGTTCATGAGGTGAAAAGAAAGCTGCAACCATTCAGTCATATTGCAGCCATTCTGTTCAAAAATTCATATAACACCTTTTCACTCCAATGTGAAGTGGCTTGTAATTAAAATATAAAAATTAAATAAATAAAAACATATACAATTGCTAAAATACAGAGTAGTTTTCAGCCAGTTATCCCTGACCAACCCCAATTGTAGAACTGATGTAGCAGCACCAAATCAACCCAGACCTATTGGATATTTTGCAGTAATATAATAAACAAGGAAATAGAAGGTTCAAACCACTTTTGATTACATTAGAAAAATTTGAGTGGTTTGTGCCTGATAAGGACTAGAATGGAGAACATAGTTGTAATAGTTCCCAATGATAATATCTCCCAGTATTGTAAAATGGTGAAGTTTGTAATAGGGCTTGGCTTCAACTTGTTTTTTGCACCATTGACAGTAAAGATGTTGATATTGACCATGTTATCAATTTGAATCCCATGGGGCTCATCCCATATTACTTTCACTATTGCCATATCACACAGTCAACCATTCTACACAGCCCAACAATCATCAGACTCCCAATACATCATCCTCATGTCTTCTTCAGAGGTCATTGCCCATCCAATGCTACAACACTCATGATCCACATGTCTAGCCAGAACCATTATTCCAACATGATCTACCTCCTCTAGCACATTTCTCATTCAGGAGAAGATCCCATCTAATCAAGTCATATACAATAGGAGATTCAGTCTATTTTCCAGAAAGTCATGAACATATATTTTCCTTGGAGTGATGTCTAGACTAGTTTACAATGATAGGAGTAGGGTGGCATACAAGTCAGAGTTTAAGGTACCATCTTATCTGGACTATCTCGCCCACTATTTTTGACTCACCCCCAATCACAAGATGAGAGTTTATGATTATATTCCATTCTATCCTCCTCCTCCCAGACCCCTATGATTGGATTAAATAGTGGAGAAACTGAGGCAGATATATTGCCTGTGACCAAGAAATACTCTGAGTTGACTCAGTCCTCTGACTTATCATAATGCCCCTCAGGAGTATTGGATAAGGTTGTTAAACATTTATTGGTTGACTTTCTTATTGTTCCTTTTATATTTTTCCCCTTATCTTGGCATAACTCAGACCTCTTTCCTATTTTGCTAGTCTTCTCTCATTGTTACTGTTATTATTTCCCTACCATAGCCCCTAATCTCTATTTGCATAGCCTTAATGTTGGACCATTTATCTAGAGTTTTTCCATAGTTTTCTTGTTTGTACACTTTGTTCTCATGCTTTGTCATTCAACTGACATAGCTAACTTCTTGCATTGTTTTGTATCATTGGTTGGATTTTGTATATAAAGGCCTCTGGCTCACCTCTGTAATTACAAGTTTTCAAGTTAAAGTCTCAAGTCAAGTCATATGTCCAAGTCATGACTAGATCTAGAACAGTCTTGACTCTAGTACAAGTTCAAATTAAAGTTCAATTTAATGTCATATATTGTCATATGTCCTAGTCATGCCATGGGGAATGCTATGTCACTTATTTCATATTCTAGAGGTTCAGAAGTACTCCAGGTTTTCAAAGTGATGCTAGGTTCCCTCAAGTTGCTGCCACTCCTCTAAGGCTTGGATGATGGCTAACATTTCCTTGTTATGAATCTCATAGTTCCTCTCCACCAGACAACCTTGGGGGACTGTTGTGAGAGGGTAGCCCTGGTGGCAAAATCACAAGAATTGGCCTCTACCTAACATGCTTGAGATCATTGGAGAAACCTAGGACAGGTGCCAAGGTGATGGAATCTTGAGTTTTTGGAGGGTGCTCCCTTTATCCTCTCCTTACTTCTACACTTCTCCCTCCTTAGTGAGATTGAAAAGAGGGTGGGCATGAAGCAAAAAGTCTTTGATGAAATGCTGGTAGATTTTGGCAAACTCCAGAAACAACTGTACTTCCTTTCACCTCATAGGGGTTAGCCACCGTCATTACAGTCAGCTGAATGGACTGAGAGAGAAGGGCTAGTCAACTTGTGAGGCAAGATATATATCCTAAATGATACAGAGCTCCAGGGATGTATAGTGTCCCAACATCATGATACCCAAAATGCAGGGCATGCTGGGAAATGGAAATTGTTGGAACTGGTGTCTCAGAGCTACTGGTGGCCACAGATGTCATGGTATGTGAGATAATACATGAAGACCTGGAACCTTTGCCTCTGGACTAAAACCCAGAGATACCCCCCTTCAGGAGAACTGGAGCTGCTCCTAATTTCTGAATGTTGGTGGGACATGATCAGTGTAGACTTCATCGTTGAACTCCCCAAGGCATATGGATATGATACATTCATGAATGTTATGGATTCAGTAAGCAAGAGAACCCACTTCCTCTCAACAAATATCACAATTATGGCATTGGGAGTGGCATAACTCTACCCCATGCATGTGTGGAAGCTTCATGGGTTACTAAGACAAGTAGTCTCAGACTGAGGCCCACATATCATCTCAGAGTTCACCCAGGAACTCTACTGACTTCTGGGGATAAGGCTCACAGCCATACCCACCTATCATCTGCAAGGAGATGGGCAAACTAAGCATATCAGCCAGGAGCTAGAGCAGTATCTTCTAGTATGTGTCAATGAATGACAAGATGATAGGGACAACCTCCTCCTAATGGCTGAGTTCCAATACAACAACCATGTACATTCAGCCACTCAGCAAACCCCATTCATGCTAGATACTGGATGACACATGCATATGGGCTTTGAGCTTCTCACTGAGATAGTCAACAAGTTCAGGGACCAAATGGAGAAGTCATTGGAGGAAGACAAGTTGGCTCTGGCAAAGGCCAAGGATAACATGGCTCGGTACTACAACCAATGATGAATGCCAGCACCCAAGTACCAAGTGAGAGACCAAGTCTTCCTGGATGCCTTAGACACTCACACTACTTAGCCATCCCAGAAACTGAGCCACTGTCTTAAGCTGTTCCTCATCCAGAGGAGAGTAGGCAGATACTCATATAGACTCCAGCTCCCACAATCTCTATCTTGTCTCCACCCCATCTTCAATATGGTCAAGCTTGCCCCTACTCCTGAAGAGCCAATCCTGGGTAGATAATCCAGAACACATACACACAAACACCCTACTGGAACTAGCAGAGGGAGAGGAACATTATGAGGTAGAAAGGGTCTGTCAAGCTTTGGTAATGCTAAAGATGTGGGTGGGGAACAGTGTTAAATGTGTATGTCAGGCGCTTAGCTAGATACTTTTCGAAGGGTTTCCAGAGGCTTCCAAAGGGTTTCCATGAGAAGAGTTGAGACTCCGATGGCAAAGGGATTAGAGGTCGCAGATTTATAGATGGATATAGAAAGGCAGAAAGACAGGAAGCACTAGGGACTTAGAGTTGTTTGTGGTATTAGGTTGTACGACTAGTCATTTGAGTGTTCAAGGTCAAAGGGACTTGGCTTCAACTTATGTGTTGCACCCTCCTGGATCGTCTGTCCCTAATGTCAAAAAGTCAGAAAGTTTACTGGAACTGAATCGGAAACTAAAATACAGATTAAAAATAAGTCAATATTTGTACTGGTGAATAGTCCAGTCAACTGGGGGTTTATATACATATAACTAATCCTTGTACTATCTTTTGCCAAGTAAAGACAAGGGGGAGAAAGGAATACAAGGGGCTAATAGAAAAGGGAGAACAAGGGAGTGAGGTACACGATGATGCTGCATATCATTTATCAAGGAGTGGAACCTAGGTCACAGAATTACAGGAGTTTGGGATTGTGGAACTTCGGGTTGGTGCAACAGACTTATGGAAAGTGATTGTTCTAGACTTCTAACGATCGGAAAGTCCTGGAAATGGTGCAGGTGGTTGTGGGGACTAATATGGGTTTATTGGGGGCATGGGCCATAACAAGCCAAGTCCTGCAGGCCGAAGTAGTGGCTTTGGCTTTAACATACTCATGCATTGCACCCTACTTTCCATGTGTGTCACCAATTTGGAACAGAGGGGATACTTGGAGAGTGCCAAGGGTACCAGCCCAACTAGAGGACTTTATAGGAGAAAGGAAAGATAAGGGGCCTAAGCCTAGTCGATACCCAGAATGAGGAAGTATGTACATGCATGTCCTACTTATATAGGTTTAAGAAGCGACATGTGGAATAAGGAATGTGGGACAATAAGGTATGCAGAGCATGTGAGGGTATTGTCCACAATGACTAAAATAGAATGGAGGAATGTAGACAGGGATAGAACAATGAAAGTAGAATAATAGGAATGTGGCCAAGGATAGGACAATAGGGAGTGACTGACTATAAAACAATAGGGTTGTGGTTGAGGATAAAACAAGGACAGGATGTCCCAAGGTGGGGTGGGTCAAAGAATAAGGAATGGATGGGGTAGGATTAATGGATGGTGAATGAGGCAGAGTGGATGAGGGGTAGGGATGGGGAATGTAGGTAGTGGATGTGCCAAGCTGACACCAATGTACCAAGTGACTTGCATGTAGCTTGGACACTTGTGCATGGGTGTAGTCTAACTGATTGGTTGGCACTGCCAAATTACTGGACACTTGGTATGTGTACTTGACAGGGTCCTAGACAGCTGCCTGACATAGGGACAGTTATACTTCCTGGTAAAATGGGAAGGGTATGGTTATGAAAAGAACATGCAGGTGACAGAGGAAGACATGGCATCACTGTCCTAGGTCTTGTCAAGTACACGTACCAAGACCCATTTATTCGGCAGTACCAACCGAGCAGCCATCCTATGTTCACGCCCAAGTGTCCATGCCATATGCATATCGCTTGGTATGCCGGTCTTGGCTCAGCACATCCACCACCCACATGCCTACTCCTCACCCCTCTGTCCATCTTACCTCAGGACTTTCTATCCTTGTTTTATCCTTGGTCACAGCCCTTGTTTTATAGTCAGGCACTTCCTATTGTCCTATCCTTGGCTACATTTCTATTATTCTATCCTTTATTGTTCTATCCCCGTTTTACATTCCTTCATTCTAATTATACTCATTGTGGACAATACCCACATGCCCTGCATACCTTATTGTTCCACATTCCTTATTCTACATGTCGCTTCTTAACCTATATAAGTAGGACATGCATGTACATATTTCCTCATTCTGGGTATCAACTAGGCTTAGGCCCTTCTACCTTCTTCCCCTCTGTTAAGTCCTCGACTCAGGCCAGCATCATCAGCATCCTCCCGAGTATCTGTCTGCTGAAAATCGGTGGCACACATGGCAAGTAGGGCATAACACACAAGTACATTGAAGCCAATGCCACTACTCTTGGCCTGCAGGACTTGGTCATTGTCTGCCCGACCTTTCAGCAGTTCCGAAGTCCGTCAGTACCTGCAGCTTGACAGGTCTAAGAGTTGTATCAGTTATACCTAGGAGCACCCCAACAGATTTGAGTAATGTTCTTTGACCTTCTAATGTCCCCTGCTTTGAGGATGCAGCACTCTAGAAGGGTGGTGATGTCAAGGGTTGACCTGTCTTCTCCCCAAGCTGAGCATCAATAACTCAGCTTGTAGGCCAACAGAACCAGCTGAGTTTTTGGCCCAACAACTTGTCAACTCTGATATCTTTGAGGCCCCTAGATGGCATGAGGCATACCTGTGGAAGAGAAGGGTAGAGCATGAGATGAGGGAACCTGAGAATGTTAGCTGAGGGCTGAGAGAGTTTGAGTTACCCTTCTCTAAGGTCCAATAACTGACTAACTATCATGATTTCTCTACTCCTCTCTCTATTGCTTGTTATTGGACTCCACTACTCTGCCAGACCATATGTACAGTTCTTAGGTAATTAGTTAAAGCTCAGTCTTGAGCTGGTCAATATACCGACAAGTATCATTGCTCATTTCCCTCTTCTGCTCTCCAGTATTGAAGCTCTTGTTGTTGCTGACACTGATCTCTCATCACACACAAAGCTGATGACCCAAAGTCTCAAACTAGACTCCCAGGACTGGGCCTATAGTGTTTGAGAGATCATACCACTAGACCCAAGGGAAGGGTAAGGTATATTGGAAAAGCGGTGCATGGGCATAGGGTATATAGAGCATGGGACTCACTAAAAAGAGGCTTCAGGTGTTCCTCTTAGAAATTCTCCCAATGCTAGGCACTGAGTGATATCTTTCAGGTGCCACTGGGGTTTCCCTTACAAATGCAATCAAACTGGAACCCAGCTCAAGCCCTGTGAACTGCAAGGTGTATCCAATGTCCCCTTTTGGAGCAAGCCAAGTTAGACATATTCAACCAGGAGAACCTCCAGATGGGCCACATTTGACCTTTGAAGTCCCCCATGGCCTCCCTGGTCTTCTTAATTAAGAAGAAGGATAGGTTACTGTGGCTCATAAGGTAGCGGACAAACGGTTTCCGCTAAGGTCACGTGATGTGACCATCACAGTCACAAGCGCAAAAATTTCTGTCATTGAAAAAAAAATTTGTATTCTGCTACAGAGGATGGCGATTTTTTTGGAAATAATAATTGAGATACATTATATATAACATCAGTCTTGTCTGACTTAGCTAAAATAGTATCTGGCATGATGCCAGATCCTTGTGCAAAATGGTGGATGTGACAGTTGAGTCACGTGACCTTAGCGGAAATGGCCGGCATCAACGATAATATCCTACCTCTACCTTACCTGTGAGAATATCTCCCATATATGGAATATTTCCTTATATAGGTGATTACATCAGTGCAAAAATTTTGTGACCAAAAATTTTTTGACAGTGTCAGACTACTTAAAAAATGTGTTTATGAATTTTGAGCAGATGTTTGAAAGTTTGGATATACTACACTTGCAATAGTGAGTTTTTCCAAAAGTTAAAACCAACAATATGTACATATAGTTCCATGCCATTGATCTGTGGTCTCAGAATAATTTTTTTGTTGATGCTGCCAGATCCTTGTGCAAAATGGCGAGCATGACACTTGAGTCACGTGACCTTAGCGGAAACCGTTTGTCCGCTACCTTACAAGACTACCAAAAGCTGAACGCTATGACAATAAAGAATAGATACCTGATCCTTCTCATCCCTGAGTTGGTCAACCAGTTGACAGAGGCTCAGTACTTCACCAAGTTAGACATTCGGTGGGACTCCAACAATGTCTGGATCAAGAAGGGAGATGAGTGGAAGGCAGCCTTCTGGAATAATCGAGGGCTGTTTGAGCTGTTAGTGATATTCTTTAGGCTCACCAACAGCCCAGCTACCTTCCAAACCATGATGAATGACACCTTCTAAGACCTTGTCGTAGAAGGAGTGCTCTACATCTATATCAATGACCTCCTCATCTACTCAAAACCCTGAGCCAAATGTCAAGTGATCACATGGCAGGTGCTGGAATGTCTTCAAGAGCATAAGCTCCTTGCAGAAGGAGAAGTGCAAGTTCAAGAAGTTATGGATTGAGTACCTTAGTCTGATCATTTCAGAGGAGATAGTGGAGATGGACCCAGTGAATGTTTGAGGAGTGACAGAGTGGCCAACTCCTATGAGCCAGAGGGAAGTACAGTCATTTTGGGGGTTCACCAAATTCTACCAGTGCTTCATCAAAGTTTTCTCACTCCATTCCCACCCCCTTTTTGATCTCACTAAAAAGGGAGAAGTATGGAAGTAGGGAGAGGAAAAAGAGAGGGCCCTCTCAAAGCTAGGGCCCTCTCAAAGCTCAAGGACTCTATCACCTTGGCACCTGTTCTGGCTTTTATAGATGACTCTCCAGAATACCAAGTAGAGGCTGATGTTTCTGACTTTGCCACTGGGGCCACCATCTTGCAACAGTCCCCCAAAGACAATGCCTGGTAGCTGATCACCTTTTTCTCGAAGAGTCTGAGTCCAGTAGAGAGTAACTATGAGATCCATGATAAAGAGATGCTGGCCATCATTCAGACTTTAGAGGAGTGGCAGCAATTCCTTAGAGGGGCCCAGCATCACTTCAAGATCTTGATGGACCACAAGGACCTAGAGTGCTTCCAAACCTCTAAAAAAACTGAATCAGAGATAGGCTCGGTGGTCACTATATCTATCCTGGTTCAACTTCTTGCTTCACCACAGACCAGGCCATAGCATGGGCAAAGCAGACACAGTGTTGAGAAGATCATACCATGGCTTGGAAACTGGGGACAATGGGGACATGACCCTTCTACAACCAGAGCTGTTCATGGTCTGGGCCCTAGAGGGTGTAGTGGTATTAGGAGAGGAATGGAACTTCCTCCAGGACATCCAGAGAGAGCTATGTGACTCAGGACCAGAGAATTCAGTGGCAAAAGTGGTAGCAGAATTGAGGAAGGGACATGCAAAGTCAATATGGTCAGCCAAATAGACTGAGAGAGAAGGAAAACTCCACTTTCAAGGCAAGATTCATGCCCCAAATGATCCAGAACTCAGAAGACATATAGTTTCCCAGCACCATGACATCCAAATTGTGAGGTGCACTGGGCAGTGGAAGACATTGGAACTTGTGTCTTGAAACCACTGGTGGCCACAGATGTCACGATACATAGGACAGTATATGAAAACCTGCAACCTCTGCCTCTGGACCAAAACCTGGAGGCAACCCCCCTCAGAAGAGCTGGAACTACTCTAGATTCCTGAACACTGGTGGGATATGATCAGTGTAGACTTCATTGTCAAACTCTCTGAGGCACATGGGTACAATGCAGTCATGAATGTGCTGGATTCAGTCAGCAAGAGAGCCCATTTCCTTCAGACACACACCATTATCATGGTTGGGAGTGGCATCACGCTACCTTGCACACATATGGAAGCTACATGGGTTGCCAAAACAAGTGATCTCAGACCAAGGACCACAGTGCATCTTGGAGTTCACCTGAGAGCTCTATCAACTCTTGGGGACAACACTCTTAGCTGCCACCACCTACCATCCACAAGGAGATGGGCAGACTGAACATGTCAACCAAGCAACCAAGAGTTAGATCATTATCTTTGAGTATTCATCAACAAGCATCAGGATGACTGGGATGACCTCCTACCTATGACAGTGTTCCAATACAATAACCACATATGCTCAGACACCCAGCAAACTCCATTCATGCTGGACAACAGGTGACACCTGCACATGGGCTTCGAACCCCACGAACCCGAGTCGTTCACCGAGATGGGCATAATGCTGATGTAGAGGAATGGTGTTATGACACAGTCTCCC
>QLPG01001590.1:0-16750 GCA_003314385.1 Gomphus sp. MG54 | reverse complement strand
CGTTAGGTACGATAGTACATAAGTTACTTTGGCACTGTCGGAGTCAAAGGCGTCAGGGCAGTCTCGAAAGTTTAAGGTGCACTGCACCAGGAACGGTTGTAGCTTTTTGGCATCGGAGCCATCGAAGGGGTCGGGGTCTCAAATCTTGGTCCGAGCTGATGATTTCTTCGAGCCAGACAGATGTTTGGCTAACATGGTGATGGCTTCCGCCAAGTTGGCTTCACCAGGAGCTTCGTCCGAGGGTGGCATTGGGTTGTCTAGGAGGGGGTTTGACGAGTGTTCAGATGGTGGGTCTGGGGCTGGTAGGGGGTTTGGTGGCGTATGGACGTCGGGTTCTGCGGCAGATAAGTTTGGGGTTAGGGATGCGTGGCGTACCGAAGCTTCCATAAGTCTTTGAATGGCTCTGATTCGTTCGCTGCATCTCATAGATGATCAGGAGTGTTAGTTCGAATATACTGTTAGCGTCTGGGTTCGCGTCAGGTCTGAGCTGATGTAAGTCGGTCCAAGTCGTGTGTTTGGAGTCGTAAGTACTTGGCTTCAACTTTAATGTTGTGCCCTCCTTGATCATCAGTCCTTTATTTCGGAGGTTCGGAGAAGATAAGTTTTCGGGGTTCAAGAGTGAGTGGGAATACAAGTCGATATTCGAACTAAGGTATAGTACAGAAGTCTGGAGGTATTTATACATATGGTCTTTATTGTAAGTAATTAGGAATGATCAAGAGAACAATAAGATGAACGAAAACGGAGTACAAGAGAAATATACATTGGTGTTACAATAAGACTTATTGTTCGACGAGAAAGGAAGATGTCCGAGGTCCGAGGCTAACGATGCTGGTCGGACTTGGAGGTGGGAATGTAGGCTCGGACTTGGTTCGGAGTAGGGTTCTTTCGTAGCGCCCTGTATCGGATGTCCAGGATGTTGGAGTTATATCGCGCATATAACACCAGGATAGTAGATTGACTGTATGGATTTCTGGAAAGTAGTTAAGTTGATAACGACGCTCAAGGAATAGAGCTTGGTCTTACCTAGGATAATTGGTAGTGAGCAAACTCCATGCAACTAGAGATGGCTTTTGCTCACCAGTACCAAAGTGATACCAAGTGGCTTGGCAAGGCTAAGTTTCTCACAGATAAATCCATCCAAGAGGGCTGTATTTCAGCTTCACACAAATGCACAAGCACACCACCATGCCACATCCATGCCCTATGCCCCAGTCTGCACGACCACTTTTGCTGCATCAGCTGTCAATGTCAATGCAGTGCACATGAGTGTCGCATGTGGGAGGTTGGCTACCAAATATGCCTTGCACTGCCCAAGTATCTGTATCCATGCATGCCACATTCATGTTACATTCATTAAGAGAGCAAAATGAATTATTTTACCTGTTCATGGATAAGAACATCATTCTCTCCCCTCTGGATCAAAAGTGGCGATCTCACGTGGTGAACATGAAGGAAATATACCTGCTCCAGAGCCAGCTGCCTTGAAACTGAGGCCCAAGGGCCATTGACGATATGCTGAGAGCACACATATGGGTGCTCAGGCAAAGACAAGCCGGAGCATCAAGTGTTCCCCTGACCCTAATCACAAAAAAGTGTAAGCAGAGAGTTGATGGTTTGTAAAGCAATAATAGGTGCTCACCCGTTCCCTGCCTCACTCACCACATGTGCCGTACGTGTTGTACGTGCCACACATGCTGTATGCACCATACACATCGTACGCGTCATATGTGCTGTATGCGTTGTATGCATTATACGTGTTGTACACATCATGTGTCATACACACCATATGCATCATATGCATTGTACGTGTCATATGTGCCATACACATCATATGTGCCATATGTGTCATACGTGCTATATGCGTCATATGCACTGTATGTATCGTACGTGCCATACACATCGTACTTGCTGTACGTGTTGTATTGCTGTATGCATCATACATGCCACACACACCGTATGTGCCATATGTGTACATGTATGAGATGCACATGCAAAACTTATATATCATGATCAGCACACCTCAAGCTCAAACTCAACTCTTGAACATATAAAAGGAGGTTCATTCATCTCCCAATTTCCTCATTCCCTTCCACTCCCTACACCCTAATGCAAGGAACCTTCCCTTCATTTGACATACACTGTTAAATCTTCATGTTGGCGCTTAGCTAGAGACTTCCAGAAGGGTTTTTGGTGGATTCTGAATGGTTTCTGAAGGGAGGATTCGTATTCTGAGGGCAGGGGCTAAGGGTCGGGATCGGGGTCGGAATTGGAGCAGACAGAAGTTGGGAACGCTGGGGGTCTTGGGTGTGTTCACGGTATAGAGTGGTACGGGTGGTTCGAGGTCGCAGGGACTTGGCTTCAACTTATGTGTTATGCCCTCCTTGATCGTCTGTCCCTAATTTTGGAGAGTCGGAAAGTTTACCGGAACTTAATCAGAAACTATGATGCAGTATTAAGTTGATATTTGTACTGGCAAATAGTCCAGTCGACTGGTGGCTTATATACATGTATCTAGTTCTTGTACTATCTTTTACCGAGTAAAGACAAGGGGGGGGGGGAAGAGAGTACAAGGGGCAATATAAAACAAAGAACAAGGAGTGAGGTACACGATGATCCTGCATGTTGTCTATCAAAGGAGCAGAACCTTGACTTTGGAGTCTTTGGAGGTTTGGAAGCGCGGAACCTCGGAATGATGTATCGGACATCCAGAAATCGGTTATTCAGTCTTTGAGCGATCGGAAAAGTCCCGGAAATGGTGCAGGTGGTTGTGGGGTTTAATGTGGGTTTATTTGGCAGCATGGGCCATAACATACACACCCATCTGCAATGTGTTCCTTCGCTGTATCCCTCTATGCACTCACCCTCCTCAGAGCAGGGCCTACTGGAGCAGGGCCAACTGGAGCAAGGCCAAGGATGAAATTTGGGCCAAGGATGGGAATTGGGCCAACCGCTGACCAGGTGGGGGGCAACAGGATTGGGGCCAGCAGGATTGGGGCCAGCAGAATCAGTGAGTGCATCAGTTTGGCCGCCGCTTGGGTTGTAAGAATAGGAGTGGTGTACACTGTATGATTTGCTGTAGGGCTTTTCATAAGATTTGCCATAGTAAGATTTGCCGTAGTAGCGCGGCTCATATGAGTCCATGTCATCAGCGTAACCATAGGATTCATAGTACTCCCTTGGGGCCAGCTGGTGATGGTGCTTCTGCTTCTTGACTTTGTGGTACCTCCAGGGTGCAAGCTGCCCAGTCTCCCCTGAACTTTTGTTGGGCTATTTGCTGTGGAAATCTTGTGGGGACTGATTGCCTGAGCTGCTGTCGAGCGGAGCATCACCAAACCAATGATTGCCACCGAACTAGCATACCTGGAAAATGGGGATCCAAAGAGAAAACTCTAAGGAACCCATTTCCCACTAACTACAACTATATATCTACCATTTCCAGGGCACTACACTCATATCAGGCATCACTCTCTGCACCAGTTGGATGTAGAACCAGGGTGCTGGTATTGCTTGTGACTGCTGAAGGTGTGGCTAATAGTCACAGGTGATGCCCGCTAATGGCAGCTGCCAGCCATAATGCTCATTTAGTATATATCTTGGTTAGCAAGGTTGGGAGTATACCAAACAAATCTCAGTTAGTATAACTTTGGTAAGGACCTATTCTTGGGGGTTCCCCTAACAGATACTTATTTTATACAGTAATATAGGCATCAACAGCTTTGTCTATAATTTCAGGGGGTAGTCCAGCTTTATAAAACATAGTGGTAACATGCTCTCCAATAGTCTGGTTTGCTTGATCAGTAACCCCATTTTGCTAAGGTCAGTTTCAGACTGTATGTAAGCATTCGATCCACATTGCTCTGTGAAGGTGAGAAACCCTTTTGACATATACTCTCTACCCTTATCATCAATCATAGCCTTGATTTTTAGACCCCAGCAATTCTCACTTCTTCTTTGAATGGTTTGAAAGCTTCAAAAGCTTGGTCTTTGTTGTGCAGGAAGTATTTAATATAATAGTAGGTATGGTTGTCAATGACTATGATCCAGTACCTGTACCCAGAGTATATTTGTGTTGTAATATGTCTATGGAGATCAGTGTGTATGAGATCAAGAGGGCTAGCACTATGACTGGATGATGTGGGAAATGGATGAGCATTCATCTTGCCAGCTAAGCATGGTTCATATATTGGATCTGGCTTTGTACACAAATTGACATGCATCCCTGTTACCAGATTACTGTTAATGATTTTATTTATGACATCATAACTGTGGTACCCAAGATGGCAGTGCCAGAGAGTATGGTCAACTGGGAGTGTTGATATTGAGTGGTGCACATGCTCTGTGAATACCTTGATAGATTTAGTGTAGGGTATTTCTAAAAAATGCTGAATAATTGAGTAGATACCCATTGGCTCAACACTAGGGTGGTTGTGAAGGCCTTTTTGAGGGTCTCAAAGGATGTCCTGCATTTCTCAGTGAAGTTCTAAGCTGTATCTTTTTGTGTCAAACAAGTTAGTAGAACTGTGATGTCAGAGTTGTCAGGAGGTGACCCTTTCCAAAGCTGGGTCCAAGTCTGAAATCTTATTTCAGACTCAGCTCCAATTCCAAGACTAGAAGACCAGAGTCTGAGGGAAAAAAGGGGAATTCCTAACCTCCTCATCCAGACCATGTCCCCAAGCTCTATTAACTGCTAAACTCTCATAGTCCCTATAACACCCACCATCTCTGTTGAGGAACCAGGAATTCTTCAATATATTTCTACAAGACTTCTGAACCAGATCAGCATACAAGATCCAAACCTCTTCTCTAAAGAAAGTCACCCATCAAATCAGTCCTAAAATGACTACCAAAAATATAATAAAATTTTGGCTGGCCATTTAAGAGTGAATTACTTATGGTAATTAACTCTTAAATAACAAACCTTCAAGTCCAAGGAAAAACCCTCAAAAACATATACTTTTTGCCTATCTCTATTCAGACCCACAAGGAACCACAATTAGGTGCCAATTACTTAATACATGGAAAATGGCACCAAAGTCCTGGGTCAAGTTCTCAGTCCATATTGTAAAACAAGTTCCTGGGCTTATATAATGGCTATTATATACAGGTCAGCCCAGAAGCATGGCTCATTTACTATTAATATTTTATGACTTGACCAGTCACAAGACTACAAGCCATGGTGTTAGGCTTCAGTAATGCCGAAATATTGGTTAAGTCCTGCAAACCGTTCTGGAGTGGCTAGGCTTCAACGTGCTTGTGCGTTGCACCCTGCTGTTCCGTGCACACCACGAATTTGGATAGTAAGAGGTCTCGTGAAGATGCCGAGGGCGTCGGCTTGAGTGAAGGACTTTAGAGATGGGAAATGGACAAAGGGGTGCGAACCGATTTGATATTCTGAGTGAGGAACTATTTACATACATCTGTCAAGTCCACGTACCGAGACTCATCCGCCGGCAGTGCCGACCGAGCAATTATTCTATATCCACGACCAAGTGCCCACATTGTCTGCATAACACTTGGTGTGCTGGTCCCGGCTCAGCACATTCACCATCCACACTCCTCGGTTGGTTTCACCTCAGGACTCCCTGTCCTTGTATTATCTTCGGACGCGACCCCATTGTTTTATATTCGGCCACTCCCTATTGTCCCATTTCGAGTCACGATCCTATTATCTTGTCTTTTATTATTCTATCCCCGCTTTGCATTCCTTGTTCTAATTTTGTTCGTTGTGGACAACGACCACATGCTCTGCATATCTTGTTGTCCCACATTCCTTATTCCACATGTCGCTTCTTAACCTATATAAGTAGGACATAGATGTACATACTTCCTCATTCTGGGTATCGACTAGGCTTAGGCCCTTCTACCTTCTTCTCTTCTGTTAAGTCCTCGACTCGGGCCGGCATCTTCAGCATCCCCCTGAGTATCTGTCTGTTGCAAATACAGTGGCACGCACGGCAAGTAGGGTGCAACGCACGAGTATGTTGAAGCCAACGCCACTACTCTTGCCCTGCAGGACTTGGCCATAGTCCGCCCGACCTTTCGACAACACCCCTCGGCAGTACCGAAGTCTGTCAGTATCCGCCTCCTGACAACATCCCGCTACTTATATAGGTTAAGAAGCAAGATGTGGAAAAGGGTGGCATAAGGAATGGAAAACAATAAGATATGAAAAACCACATGGAGGCATTGTCCACAGTGATCAAAATAGAATAAGGAATGTAAGCAGGATTAGAATAATGGAGTATGGCTGAGAATAAGATAATGAAGTGGTGGGTGAGAATAGAACAATAGAGGATGACCGAAGATAAAACAATAGGCAGTGGCCAGGATAATGAGTGGCCATCATGTTGTTCAGGGGTAACAGGTGAAGGGATGGAAGGATAATGAAAGACAAGACGGATAGGATAGAAGAAGAAGCCTAGACAGTGTACCAGATGTACTGAGCCGAGCCCATGTGATAGTGAGAATAATATGGGTGGAGGATGGGTGGTCGGTCAGTATTACCGAGTGTACCAGAGCTCAGTATCAAGGTCTTGACACATGGGAATCTTTCTCTTCTTTTATTATTAGTGACTACAAGGGTGACACTGTGACTTCCAGGAGATTCCAGGACCTTCCATTGCTTTCCATAACTTTCTATTAATTTCCAGAAGGTTTTGCCTTATTAGGGAGTTACATAATCAGCTTAGAATTAGTATATATATATATAGAGACTAGTTCTGTAGCAAAAAAGTAACTTAACAATCAATCTTACTATCACCCATAATCCATTGGATTATCTAGTGCATCAAGCACCCTTAGGTACCTTGATCCAAAGGTCAGTGCCACCCACTCGGGTACATTGGTCCAAAGGTCAGTGCCTCCCTCTTTGAGTACATTGATCCAAAGGTCAGTGCTTAATAGAAGGTTTCTCAGTTAAAACATAAAAGATACACAAAAACATAGTAAAAGAATTAAATTAGATTTATAGAACATCTGTGGAAATAATCCTAGGCAAGGGTAGAATAATAGTTCATGTACACAAACTATTATTCCTACACATAATTGAAAAGGCACCTGCCAAGGCCCCCTCTTAACAATTCTTTTTGGACATCAACACAGACAGGCATCCACTTTCCATCATCTTGTCAGAGAACTTGATTAGGGTTTCTTCACATCAAAGTTTTGTCATGGTTCTTGGATTACCTCATTTACAGGTTCCAAAACAATCTCTACCATCTCCATGATGTCTGGAACTATGGAAACACCTGTGACCCCTGCATATAACAGATGATTAAGTCTAGGCACTGGCAAGTATTCCAAAGGCAGAAGTTTAAGAACCACTGGGTGGAAAACCAGAAGGGGCTTAGCATGGGTGATTAAGCTTTGGAATAAGCACCCAAGCTGTGGATTTAGTACCAGGGAATTGGCTCTATTAACTCAAATGTATAGATTTTTAAGCTAGGGCACAGACCACTTATATAAAGGGTATATAAGGAAGGGCTCACCAGCAGTAGAATCCTTAGACTTTCCTCTTTGGATTTCCCCTGCCTAGGTGAGAGTCCCACATGTTTTTAGATAAGTAATTATAAACTTGCAAACGTTCGGGGATGTATTAAAGTTATATTTTTATTCACTTCGGCTGCCCGGAAAGCAAAAGGAGAAGCGGTGCCAGGGGTGGTTGAATTTCCCACAATAAGGTACAATAAGGTTCTGGCGCTAGCATCGTCTCACGCGGTCCTTGTCTTTCGACCCACTATCCATTTACCATCGCCTGCCGTAGTCGACATCAGTCCCAAGCAAAAAAAAAACTTTTTCTTTGACTCTATAATACATGTCGTCGCCCGCAATCGTATCTAGCGTTACTGGGAACACTATCTGTGAGTTTTTTGATGATGCATGCGATATGTCTGTTTACCACTAGTCATGTTTCCGTTGCAGATACGCAGGGTGATGCAGTTATCCAGAATACTATCATAAGTATGGCCCTACGTAATGCCATTGCTTCTATACTCAAGAAAGTGTAGATGTCTCGCCGGATCCTTTAGCGTTACTCAAACCCGCCGAGCGCGCATCCTATGACACACGGTACGGCGCCGAAGGTGACCAACCCCACGGGTGCATGAAAGACACCTGTGTGCAGATATTAGCCGATCTAGAGGACTGGGCGCACGATCCTTCAGCTTCAAACGTCTATTGGATCAACGGCCAGCTCGGTACGGGGAAAACAACGATCGTTCACTCCCTATGCAAACGTCTAGATGCGCAAAACAAGCTTGGAGGCAGCTTCTTCTGCTCTCGCTCGGGATTAACGGATGCACGCCGGATCATCCCTACGATTGCCAGCATGCTTGCTCGATCAAATGCAAAAATCCAATCGGCAGTACACGAAGTTCTGAAGAGAAAGCCCAATGCAGCTGATATGAATGATCTACCTGAGCAATTCCGCTCCCTGGTGGTCAATCCTGTCAAGATCGCAACTGAAAATGAACAAGGGATTTATTATATCATCGTTATAGACGCCATGGATGAATGCTCAGCATCGGGAATCGTAGAAATGCTTATAATGGCCATCCTCGATGGAACAACAGGCATTCCTTTAAAATTTTTGATTACCAGTCGACCTGAGGCCTGGATCAGAAGAGTGTTTAATCGTGTCGCTGCACGTTCCTTCTTTCAAGAATTTGTTCTTCTCAAAGTTGCCATCAATGACCATGAAGAAAATGACATCGAAACATACTTGAAAGCCTCACTGTCCAAAATTGCGGACGATCGCGGATATTCTCAACAAACACCTCCTTGGCCCTCCAAACAGGAACTGATGAAACTTGTTGCTCAGTCCGATGGATTATTCATCTATGCCGCCACGGCCGTGAGGTACATCGGTGATACGAACGCGAATCCCAAGACGCGTCTAACCGAGTTGACTGGCTCGACGCTCCCACTTGCTTCCCTGGACAGCTTCTACAAACTGATTATTTTCCGAGCATTCCAGAATCTCAGTGAAAAGGAAATAACAACCAGACGAGATGTTCTTGCGACAACAGTGTTTCTCCAACACCCACTCTCGGTTGCTGGCATTGCTTCCTTGTTAGAGATGAGGGATGAGGCGGCTGACAATGACTTGTCTATGTTTTGTTCAGTGATCTATGTTCCTTCCACCGATGATGGACATGTGACGATCTTTCACTGTTCGTTCCGCGAGTTCATTGTCGACACGACTCGTTGCAGTAAGGACAGCATTGATTTTTCCGATATGCACCACAAACTCGCGCTCAAGTGTCTCCAAAGGATGAACAAGTCTCTTCGGTATAACATCTGCGATTTACCTGATCGCGGCATAGTCGCACTAGCTCATGAAATCCCCAATCCTGGCGTTATTTCTGAGAGTCTCCGATACTCTTGCTTGTACTGGGCCGTTCATTTGGTAGAGGCTCTTGCATCAGCACCTGTAGACACCCTACCCATGCTCAGTGAACTTGGAAAATTCACCAATACACACTTATTGCACTGGTTTGAGTGCCTCAGTGCGATTGGAGCACTTGAATCTGGCATGAAGTCTCTTAACATCGTAATAGAAGCCATCTCGGTGAGTAATCAACAAGGTAAAGGAGATTAGCTTACCGTTTCCCCAGAAATACTCGAGGACGGATGCCCACTACACGTTGCGACTCGAGGATGCTCGTCGCTACCTACAGATGGCGTTTGAGCCGATGAAACAACACTGCCTCAACACGTATGGCTCAGCCCTCGCATGGACCCCCAAGCGAGCATTGATAAGACATCAGTATTCGAAATCGTTCGATCATTTACCTAGAGTAGTGGTAGGCATCGGGGAGTCATGGAGATCATTTGAGCAAATCCTGACACACCGTTTAGCCGTATGGTCTGTTGCATTCTCGCCTGATGGCACACGTATTGTCTCTGGGTGTTACGACTGCTCAGTTCATATATGGAATAGCACTACGGGAGAGAATGAGCGTACATTGGTGGGGCATTCAAGTTATGTGTCGTCCGTTGCCTTCTCGCCTAATGGGGCACGCATCGTCTCTGGCTCAGTCGACGGCTCGATTCGAATTTGGAATGTCAGAACGGGGGTTGCAGAGCATATCCTCCAAGGACATTCAGATACAGTTTGGACAGCTGGCTTCTCGCCTGATGGAACAAGTGTTGTGTCAGGCTCTAATGACAACACTGCTCGGGTATGGGATGCCACCACAGGGGAGACGAGGCGCATACAACAATTTGATTCGCCGGTGCGGTGCGTTGCGTCCTCCCCTGACGGGACACGTGTTGTGTCTGGGATGAAAGACGCCACTGTGTGCATTTGGGACGCCACTATGGGGACAGTTGAGCATATGTTCAAAGGGCATTCTGAGGCTGTGGCCTCGGTTGCCTTTTCACATGATGGGACACGTGTAGCATCTGGCTCATGGGACGACTCAGTCCGTATTTGGAATACAAATACCTGGAGGTTAGAGCGCACACTTGAGGGACATGCAGATAGAGTGGGGTGTGTTGGTTTCTCACCCGATGACAGACGTCTGTTTTCTGGGTCGTCAGATGGCTCATTCCGTATTTGGCATGTGACTTCGGGGGAAACAGAGCGTGTGCTCAAGGCACATACGAGTGCAATATACTCTGTTGCATTCTCCCCTGACGGGACACACGCGGCATCTACGTCGGGTGACAACTCAGTCCGGATTTGGAATGTGAAGATCGACTCTGAGATGGAACGCGGCGCGGCGATTGATCGGCGGTCCTTTTCAGGTGACAGTGCAAGCGTATTTTCTGGCTCGGTGACTCGTCTTTGGAAAGTGTTCAGGGGAAAGAAAGAGCAGGGACTGCAAGGACATTCGTCTTCGGTGTATTCACTTGCATTTTCGTCTGATGGCACACGAGTCGTGTCTGGGTCGTGGGACAGGACCGTCCGAGTCTGGAATGCCACCACTGGGGAGATAGAACACGTCCTCAAGGGACATTCAGGGGCAGTGAACTGCGTTGCATTCTCGCCTGATGGGAAATATATAATGTCTGGATCAGACGACAAATCGGTCATTCTCTGGAAGACAACTACTGGAAAGAGAAAGCGCAAACTGCAGGGACATTCAGATTGGGTGATTTCCGTTGCATTCTCATTGGATGGGAGGCGTGTAGCGTCGGGCTGTTCCGATGGCTCTATCTGGATATGGACTGCAATTACCAGGAAAGTAGAGCATATGCTTACGGGCCCTTCAGTAAGAGTGTACTCTGTTGCCTTCTCTCATGATGGATCACGTCTCGTATCTTGCTCGGGAGACCACTCAGTCCGGATATGGAATGCCACCACCGGAGCGATAGAGCGGATATTGGAGGGACATTCAGATTCGGTTTCGTCCGTTGCGTTCTCATCTGATGGCACCCACGTGGTGTCTGGCTCGTTTGACAACCTAGTCCGTATATGGGACACTACCACTGGTGATTCAACACCACTACCGGAACATGAATCCTTCCAACTCCCAGATGGAAGCAAAGTCATTCATCTCCTCCCTGGTCACTTTCACCTCTTTCCCCCCGGGGCACTGCAGATCTCCATCTCACAAAGAAAGGACTGGATTCTCACTGACTCACCACTGCAATCTTGTTGGATTCCCCATGAATTTCGCAATTTTTATACACATGCCCTCTCGACATCCAAAGTGTGCTTTGGATATGTTTCAAGCAAAATTATCATAGTTGATCTCAAGCCTATGCATTTGTAACATAACATAGTACAACTAAGGAGTGGATTATAAGATATATTTGAAGATTTAGAACTATCAGTGTCCTCTTAGCCTTGTAATGCCAGCAATTGAGCAAGATACAGCACAACAGTGCTTGTTAGACCAAAAGGGATGTTCTTTCAGACAATGTTTGTATGATTCTCAGTACTTCTGGAATCTTGATGGATTATCAAGCAATTAATTCTTCCCCATATCCAACCTATGAGGCAAACATGGCATGCACAGAAGATATACACAACAAATGTATGACTCTGGACTAGCAGTCAGAGTTGTTTAATATCTATTGAAATGATCTCCTAATGTCAGATCACCTCATATGATATGACCCATTCAACCTGTGTCCACCACACCTCTGCTGTTCTGGTCCACAGCAACAATGCATGGGATGGTGTTGATGTCAAATCATATGCTATATTGGGAGGGCAAGTAAGATAAATGGTTACAAAAACATTTGAAAAGAGATTGATAGTGGTACCTTCAATGTTGCCCATGCATGGAGAACACAAACCATGTACCTATGTCAATTAGATAGAAACAATTGCCCTCCAAAAGCTATATAACTTGCTTTGTCTGGTTCTCTACCAAGTGTCCTTGTCATTGCTATATAAGGAAGGGAATTGTCCTACTGATTATTTGAGTGTGGAATGACAAGATTAAGAGCCTGAGATTGTAGGGATTAAGCTTGTGGGAATTTCTCTGCCAATTTAGACAGATTAAATTAATAAAATCAGTTTTTAATGATTTACACTTGTGAGGAATGACAAAAGGTGATCACAATTTGTTTTTACAATACAAAGACTATATACTACATAAAGGAGAGGTGGGAGAACTAAGTGAGATATTGATACAGGAAGGAATGATGCATACATGACATCACATAGGGAAAGTATTGTATATAGGGATTGAGGATGGAAAAAGACAATGAAATCAATAAAACAAATACAAATCTACTATGTAGCAGAAAAGTAAACATATTTCATGAGGTCAATGGCTGGCCAGAGTCATGCCAGCCCTACAATGTGATGCTGAAGGTTGGGTGCTTTGCTATTTTCAAATGGGATGAAACTTGAATAATGAGTCAAATATAGTGATTGGCACAGGTAACCCCCGGGTATTTTGTACCTACCCGTACCCATACCTGAGAATACCCATACCCTTAGCAATGGGTAGCGGGTTATTGTGGGTACGGGTACGGGTACCCATGGGTTTAATGGGTATTGCTGTTACCCTTGACCCACAACAGGTATTGTTCTTACCTACAGGTTCGGGACAAGGCTACGGACAACATTACAACTGCCTTCAACCTCAGGATATTACCTGAAACAGTGCACAAAAAAGTGCTCAACCCAAAGCCAAAAAGTCAGAATGATATTGGGGTGTATCTACAGATCGCGTATATAATTAGGGAACAGCACGGGTCACCCACGGGTCAAATGTGGGTGGCCCACACCCGACCCATGGGAAACCCAAACCCATCAACCCATGGGTTTTTTTCCCATGGGTCGATGGGTGTCCAGTGTGCGCCCCACCCGCACGCATACGGCGCATATGGGGCATGCGGCACATACGGCGCGTACAGCGCATACGGCGTGTATGACACATATGACATGTATGGTGCATACGGTGCGTATGGTGCGTGCGGCACATATGGCGCGTTTGTCACATTCATGGTGTCGCATGCATGTACGGTGCTTTCGTTGCATTCGGGGCATTGCGTTCATGTCAGCATGTGCATGTACGCGTAAGTTGCATTCATGTCAGCGTGTGCACGTATGCATAAGTTGCATTCGTGTCGGAGTTGACGCCCCGGGTTGGGCCCGGGTCACAGGTGCTCGCGGCTGGTGGATGAAAATAAAATGTTGTTGCCTCTACCATGATCCACGACTCCAAAAATTTTGATGGTGCAAATGTGCACTCAGGCGAGGAGCGCCGCAAGGATCACACCGATGAGTCCTGAAGCAGAACTTGAGCCGAGTCTCAGAGCACTCGACTTGGCGGTGGAGGATGCGGCCGCAGCACTGCCAGAACTCACTGCCGATGCGGTGCCACCAGAGACGGCTGAGGACACAGAGCTAAACAAAATGAAAAGACATTAAAATGGTATTACAAAACTGGCAATCAACTTACCTTGACGTGATAGTAGCTGGGGAGGAGGAGCCAGTGGTGGTACCTGAAGCTGGTGTAGTGGTAGCACCGCTAGAGGCCATCGCCAAGCCAGAAGAACCTGAAGTGGAGGAGCTAAGACAAGAGTTGGACGCTGTCAAAGATGTTCAATCTGAGGACCATATGAATAGTATTTTGCAGACACTTACTCCCAGCTTGAACTGTCACTATAGAAGAATAATTGATTTCACCAGTGCTGTCTTTTATTTGAATTATGATCGATGTACCTGCAGCCCATCATTATTAGGAGGATTAGACATGACAAACACAAGACTCGGGTACCAGCTGCAAGATTGACAGTCCATGTAAAGGATGTTCCATTCTGTGATGGAAAATTCTCAAATGGTGTGGCACTTGTTTGAGACGCGTACAGCGTGTACGTGCCGTATGCGCCATATGCGTCTTATGTGCCATACGTGCCGTATGTGCCGTACACGTCGTACGGTGAGGTTCAGCACTGAACCTCGCTTATATAAGTGAGGTTCAGCACTAACCTCGTTTATATAGGTGAGGTTAGCACTGAACCTCACTTATATAAGCGTACCCGCCTGCGGGTACAGGTTTGGGCCAGGTTGGAAATCCTGACCCTGACCCTTACCTGTGCTACCCGTATCCGCTACCCGCGCGGGTTTCCAATACCCGCACCAATCACTAGTCAAATAACATTTGGACTTGGTGTTAAGGCCTGACACCATGTGGTCTCAGTAATGGAATAACACCCTTGAACACAATGCTGACAGGTTTGGCTTGGCTTCAACATAGTGCATGGTGCCCTCATATCTCTAATGCCACTAGATTTTGTAAGGTGTTTGGGAGAGGAGCAAGATTGTTGGTACTACACTTGGACAAAAGACTTAGAGTAGATAATAATGTAGAAAATTGGGCTGAAATTTTTGGTTGAGTTTGCTTGTCCGGTACTGTAGAAGATTGGAGAAAAGTCTAATAGAGAATATTTGAATATATCCAGACTGATTAATTAGCAAAACAACTGCTAATTGAAAAAACATTAATAGTACATTAAGAGGCTCTTCTTTTTTTGTACTTCAGTCTTTTCTAATGTTTTTGTGCTTTGTTATCTACCCTTATTCAATGTTTTTTTTTAAGAGATCCCTTATACAAGGACAAGATTCACTTTTCCAGAGAAGCCCACTCATTGGACATGGTGGTGTCTCTGTTCTCAGTAAAGCCTGTTCATCCATCTATCCTTAAACATTAAACCTCTGTTGCCAATCCTCAGCCCTCAGATCAGAAACCACACCCTCTAACCAGACATTGTGCCCACTTAAGAACCTCACCGATCACATTCTTAACAACATCACATCAAAACAAATCAGGTCATCTCCTCTCTTGTCATTAATCAGGATCCTGGGCTTGACAGGAAAAATTATTCAGGTGTAGTACAGTGCACTCATGCCATTTCTAACATATCATATCATTGCACATCACCTGCCGCGACGATCGCTACATCCCTACATACCGCTTGCAAGCTTCTCAGGCCAGTGCTTACACAGTTCAAACTACCGCACATTGATAGCGTACTCACATTTAATTAGATAAAATATTACACATTCTTTCCATAGTTACTGCAGTAGCACTAAAGTATTATTATATATACTCCTACATATTCTCCAGGGTTTTAGTCACGAATATACAGGTGCTTATCTATCAAATGTCTCCTCATCCAATATTATTCTTCCTATCAACCTCTATTCTTCAAAACCATCCAAACTGGCAGTATAACATGTAGTATTTAATTCTATGATTTTCAAAAAAATATGACTGTTTTTTTCAAAGGAACTCTCAGTATAAAGTGTAAAAATCATTTTCCGATGTATTTTCTGCTTAAATTGCAGATTTATATTACTTCTACTCTACACTTCCCTGCTCTTGATTTTTTCAGAGATGACAAAAGCCACAGCCACAGGATCACCGATTTCCAGCCATTTCCCATTGAGCTCGTCAATTATTTCACTTTCTTTGTGAGAGATTATGAAGATTAGATGGACGATGATCATTCATGGGTATTGATGGTAGAAGGGAATGAGTAACAGGATAAACTCGTGGTAGCACAGCTAACTAATTAGAGTAAGGCGCCCTACTTTACATTGCATCCCCACTATACTTGTAATTCTTGCAGTTGCATGTAATAATTCCGTCATTCCATTCATCTTCTAATTGTGCTTTCTAAACAATTAACCACCGTATGTATTACTATTACATACAATCCAAATCAACAAACTCCCCACTAAAGCGTATATCTGAAATCCGGCGAACGATCTCCCATCTCACGCAGCTCATCTGTAGAATACCCATGTCCCCCCTTTTCCTCGTTCTCGCGGGCTAGGGCATCGCGCTTGGAATTGATGCGCTTGTACATTATGACGGCGGTGATAACACAGATGCTTCCGATCCCTACTATCATACATTCCATTGCGACTATTTTGTTAACGTTCGTTATTTACGCGTCGGTTAGCCGAATCGTACAACAGGGAAGTAACGCACAAGCAAAAATGAACCGCGGAGCATCCTGCGCGCGGAAAACATTGGCCGCAAATAGCACCGCAAAGCTCCCTAAACCAATGTGCACGGCCATTCCAGAACCACGTTTACATTGTCCCGCCAGGTTGTTTCCCAGCCTTCCACAAAATAAAAACCCAGTTCCATCACCAGAAGGAACTTCAGGGAGAGAGTGCGCACCAAGCAACGGCACCTGGTAATGACGCAAAACCTCCTGCGACACATATGAATGTGGAAAAGTACTGCAAGTTCTTCTGAGCAGTGAAGATCTGGATCAAGAATCCAACGAGGAGCATCAGGAACCCTGCTAGAACGAAGGGATAACG
>QLPG01001584.1:5716-21786 GCA_003314385.1 Gomphus sp. MG54 | reverse complement strand
CCCCAAGTCCTGAAGGCAATAGATTTGAATCTGAATTGGATGAGGATGATAATGACCTTTGTTAAGTCCGCGTGTCAGGCGCTTAGCTAGTACTTCCAAAGGGGTTTTCCGGGTTAGTGCGAAAGTCCGTAATGGGGCCGAAGACCGAGACGGGAGTCGGATGGACTATGGACGGGAACGGAGGTGCCGGAAACTTAGGGTAGGTCGCGGAATAGTTCAATCCGGTCACTGAGATGTTCGAGGTCGAAGGGACTTGGCTTCAACTTATATGTTGCACCCTCCTCGATCGTCTGTCCCTAATTTCGGAGAGGAGATGGAAGTTCACCGGAGTGAGTCGGAACTGGGTGGACTAAGATGATATTCGTACTGGCGAACAGTCTAGTCGACTGGGAGACTATATACATGCGACTGTCTTTGTACTATCTTTTGCCGGTCATAAAACAAGGGAAAAGGAAGTACAAGGGGGTCAATATAAAAGAGAGAACAAGGGAGCGAGGTACGCAATAGTCCTGCACGTTGGTTATCAAAGTATTGAGTCTCAGTTGGGGACGGACTTGGAGATGGTGTCTCAGTCGTGACGGGAATGGAAGCGGAAAGTGGACTCCGGGTCAGACTTGTCGGGAATGGAGATTATGGAAAACAATCCTTCGTCCTTTTGGTCGGAAAGGTCTCGGAATAAGGAGGGGTGGTTGTGGGGGTTAGTGTGGGTTGTTGAAGGTATGGGCTATAACAACCTTGAGCTCCTCATCCATTTTGATTCAATGAAAACAAGCTTACAACATGAGGATGAGCATTACACTGATCTGGATGATGATGAAGATGATGAGGCATTGGAAGAATGGTCAGGGTTTCACTCACTGGATCTAGCCAATGCTATGGGTGCCATGATTAAAGATGATGAACCTAGTGATCTTGACTAGATGCCCTCTAGAATACAGAAGGAGTTATTGAGAAGGGACAAGATAAAGACAGGTATGGATTTACTTGCTAAAAGAATGCTCGAAGATATTGAAGTTGCAAGCAGAACGACCCAAGGAGTACAAGAAGGGACCATCTGTGATGAGTAAATCAGCCAGGACCCAAAGGCATTATAGAAAAGCTTTCAGAGACCAGGGAAAGCTCACAAGCTATGGTTTCAAAGCTCCTCGTATATCCAGGTTACACAGTCCAGGTGGATTAAAGTTGACCGAGAAAAATTCATAGAAGCATTCAGCTTCTGTGCTTTCAAATACTTCTATGGATCACAATCTTCATTCAAAGGGTGAGGTTTTGGATAGGGAAGGTCCTGAGAGTGAAATCTCAGACTTGGTAATTGTTAAACCTAGGAATCATGACGAAGAAGTTGAGGATTGGGAAGCCGAGTTAGAGAAAGTTGTTGAAGGTCCAAAGGCTCACATTCAAGACTGGGCAACCCTTCGCACTAATATCAAAAAGTATCTCAAAAACCACAGTAAAACTTTACCACTCTCACAGCTCAATCAACTTATGATTATCTGTAATTTTGCCACCCTTTGACTAAAGGGACTCAATCGGACTCAAGCAAGTATTCAAATTTCTCATCAATGGCATGAAGGTGAAGGGAATTGGTTTGCCCAGCATGTACGTGCACTGGCTCGTCATTATCAACTTTTTGAAACACTCCTAGTCAAAAAGCAAAATACTCACTCTTGGTTGCATGATGAATCAGTGAAGAAACTCACTCTTAATTGGCTTACCTCCCAGAAAACTAGTAATGTCACACCACAAAAACTCCAACATGCTCTGAATAACAAATTGTTTGCTGAGCTCAATATTGCTCCAAAATCTCCCATTAGTGAGCGGACTGCTCGTCGGTGGTTGATTAAGCTTGGATGGAGACAAACAGTGGTTCGAAAAGGTATTTATATAGATAGTCATGAGCAAGAAGATGTTGTGGATTATCGGAACAAAATTTTTCTTCCAGCACTCAAGGAGTTTGAGAAGTGGGTGGCAAAATATGAGAGGTTTGATTTGGATATGGAGGAAAAGGAGTCAGAAATTTGCAAGATTATGCCAGAGCTAGAAGAAGGTCAGCGAAGAATCATCATTCAATATCATGATGAGTGCTCTGCAGCATGGGTTGTCAGAAAACAGAAGGGTCATTGGAGTGTCTCAGAGAAAGCCATGAAGGCTTTGGAAGAGGCAAAAGCACAGGCAGAGGAATAATCTTATAGACCTAGCAACCCCTATGCAAATAGCATTCTACCTCAGGTGTACCCAGGTACACATCTGCCTTAGGTATAGACGACATACACACAGAGGCAAGTGCACCTGGGCTTCCCAGGAGGCAGGATGGGGCTACCAGTAACCCCAATGCAAACAGCATCTTACCTCAGGTGCACCCAGGTACACATCTGCCTTAGGTATAGACAACATACACACAGAGGCAAGTGTACCTGGGCTTCCCAAGAGGCAGGATGGGGCTACCAGCAACCCCAATGAATTCAGGGTCAGGATTGGTCACGTACAGCCCAGGCAAGGCCTGACTGCTCTTCCCAGATGCATCTAGAGATTCAGCTTTCAAGCAAATTCTGGGTGAGATGGGTGAAACAAAAATAATTAAGGTGTCACACCTTCCACACTTGCAGATGAAAAGGAAACAGATGGGAATGAGACGTTTGACTCATTAACATACCCAATGTCAGCCACATGCGCACACATACGATGGGTTTGCATACGACACGCACACATCGTATGTGTTTGCGTATGACACGCACACGTCGTATGTGTTCGCATACGTTACGCACGCGTCGCGTACGACATGCACGCGCCGCATGTGCACACATATGACATCTGTCATATGCGTTCGCGTACGACATGCACGCATCATATGTGTTCGCGTACATTACGCACGCATCGTATGCATTCGCATGCGACATGCACACGCTGCATGTGGCCAACGTTAGTTATGTGGTAGCATCGTGCAGTGGGCAGGCCGACCTTGGGTATGTGTATGTGGTAGCATCCGGTCCACTTGGCCGATGTTGGGTATGTGGTAGCATCCATCCGTCGAAGGTTGGTAGTGTCGCGTAGTGGGCAGGCCAACTGACACCAAGCTGATGTAAGCGAGGTTGGCGCTGAACCTCAATTACATCAGCCACAACCTGTGCAGTGGGCAGGCCAAGGTATGTGTGTGTTTGACACCAAGCTGATGTAAGTGAGGTTGGTGCTGAACCTTGATTACATCAGCCACAAGCTGCGCTACCGCTGGGTTCCAATACCAGCGCCAATCACTGGAAATTTGGTCCCAAAATTTGGCCACCCCCTAAAATTATCGGTAAAAATCCAAAAAAATGCTAAATCAACTCCTTTTCAAAGTGTGAATCTGATTCTGTAAAAATTAAAATATTTACATGAGCCATTCTCTTGGAATGAAAAAAGTGGACTTTGAGTGTCCGCGACTGTATCTCAATTATTATTTCCAAAAAAAATCACCATCCTCTGTAGCAGAAGAGAAAATTTTTGTGCTTGTGACCGTGACTGTCACGTCACATGACCTTAGCAGAAACCGTTTGTCCGCTACCTTATATCACACAGTTCTTATCCCAAGCGAACAAGAACCCCTCCTAACAAGACTGGAATGCTGGGAAACAGGTATTGAGGTACCTGAAGGGTACAAGGGATTTGGGCATCATATATCGACATGACCCAAAGGTATCTGACAACTCTGAAGGTAGTCACATGACCCCATGGGGGTATTGTGACGCGAACTATGCTGAAGAACCCAGGGATCGCAAATTGACTAGCAGGTACGCGTTCATGCTGGCAAACAGACCTATCACCTGGAAGTCAAAGAAACAGGCTTCCGTAGCTTTGTCAACCACCGAAGCTGAGTACTACATGCTAGGAATTGCCTGCCAGGAGGCCATTTGGCTAAAACAGCTTTGCCAGGAGCTCCATTTGATCATACACAAGCCAATTCTCATACTCTCTGATAACACCGGTGCAGTAGCACTATCTGACAATCCCGTTTTTCACAGCTGGTCGAAGCATATCGATATACGATGGCATTTCGTTCATGACCTTATTCGTTCTAAAGTCATACGCACTTCACATATCCCGGGAGCATCTAATGGGGCAGATTTCCTCACGAAGGCCTTACCTCGCTTTTGTCAGGAGTTGGATACTGACGGACTTTGGTACTGCCGAGGGGTACTGTCAAAAGGTCGGGCGGACTATGGCCAAGTCCTGCAGGCCAAGAGTAGTGGCGTTGGCTTCAATGTACTCATGCGTTGCGCCCTACTTGCCGTGCATGCCACTGTATTTGCAACAGACAGATACTCAGGGGGATGCTGAAGATGCTGGCCTGAGTCAAGGACTTAACAGAAGAGAAGAAGGTAGAAGGGCCTAAGCCTAGTCGATACCCAGAATGAAGAAGTATGTACATGCATGTCCTACTTATATAGGTTAAGAAGCGACATGTGGAATAAGGAATGTGGGACAACAAGGTATGCAGAGCATGCGGCTATTGTCCACAACAAATAAAATTAGAATAAGGAATGTGATGCGGGGGTAAAACAATAAAGGACAGAATAATAGAGTGTGCCCAAAGATAGGACAATAGGAGGTGCCAGACTATAAGACAAGGCTGGTAACCGAAGATAGTACAAGGACAGGAAGTCCTGAAGTAAGACGGACCGAGGAATGTGGATGGCGGAGGTGCCGAGCCGGGACCAGCGCACCAAGTGTTATACAGGTGACGCGGGCACTTGGTCGTGGATATAGGATGATTGCTCGGTCGGCACTGCCGAATAGTCGTGTCTCGGTACGGTACTTGACAGCTTTGAGCATGAGAGGTGTCTCAAACTGTTGGGAATGGAGTAGAGGGTTCAAACTGAGGGGGAGTGTGAAGATCAAGCCTGTACACAAGGCTTGTACATGGTATATTTCAGTTTTATCACCTCCACTCCTATCCCATTCCACTTCATCATCATACCCTTATCACTTTCTACAAACTGGAGTGGACCCAAAGTTCGTTGAGGTGGCTATGACATGTTGAGCGTGTCGTTCGGTGTGGCCTGACCGAGTGGTTTCCATTTCTTCTGTCCGGGCACAGACTATAAGTAGCGGACATTGTTTACATTTTCACTTCAGTCTTCTTTTCAGTTGACTGAAGTGAGTATTAGTTCCCTCTCTCTTATTTCTATGTTAGAGACTGACTTTTCCTTGTTATTGAAGTTAATCTGTGCTATAGGTAGTTATACTTGCATGCAATAGAGTCTTCTTTTCAGTTGACTGAATTAATCTGCGCTATAGTTTTAACACCAAGTGGGTGCAACGCAAGTACGTTGAAGCCAACCCCAATCTGAACCTCGCCAATTGCCTCGCCATTGGGAGATTTAATAATATACGATTACGTCTTTATCATCATCGTAACATCTACCTGTTTCTTCTCAGCCTTTTCTTTGGCCTTTTTTGTAGCCTCCTCTGCTGCCTGCTTCTCCTCAGTGGCCTTTTTCTTGGCTGCCTTCTTCTGATAGCTTCCTTCTCCTCTGTTACTTTCTTTGCAGCAGCTGCTGTCTCCTCCTTGGCCTTCCTTTTGGCCTTGGCCACCTTACATTCAGCCTTCACCTTCTTCTCCTATGCTTTACATTCTGCCTCCTCACATGCATGCTTTCATTCTTCTTTACATGCTTGGAGCATGCACTCTTCTTTATTGGTCTCATATCCCATGTTTTTAGGGTATGTGTGAGAGTGATAGAGGTGGTGATGGTAGTTGATGGAACAGTTCCCTGGGAAATTAAATCCCCAAACATTCCATGACATCATATGTATAGGTATCATAAAATCTATTTTCAAACTCCGCTTACTGGCTTTATAGATTCAGCCATTAAGAGGGAGATACTGTTAAGTACACAATACTGAGCTTTAGTTTACTCAGTCATACCAGCTGAACATCTCAATGTCTAATCCTACTTACAAGTGACCAAGTCATTATTCCACAAAGTTACTAGTACATCAGTCTTGGCTGAATATATTTGCTTCATACTTGGTCTATCCCATCTTCCATTTAGAGAAGAGCATGGGTCACACAAACCCACATGGGTCAGAGATTCAGGTGTCTTTAGGTTTGGGTGCAGATTAAGTTAAGAGCACCCACAACCTAGGCCTAACCCATGGTGTTAGCTTTTTGAGATGTATGACATGCATGCACACACATACAACATGCATGCACTACATGTGCATGCATACAACATGTGTACACTGTACATACATGTATACAACATGCACCTGATACCTGTCCATCTATTGGAAAAAACCCATAGGTTGACAGGTTCAGGTTCCCATAGGTTTGGGTACAGGTTACCTAAATTTGACCTGTGGATGACTTGTGCCATTCCCTACTTCCAATTCTTTTTGTTTCCATTTATTCTTTTATGCCTTCACTTTGTTCACTTTGTTTTACTTTGGTATGTTTGCTTATGCCCAGATATATTTGTCCATTCTTCATATCTATTAGAAACTGCTATGCCAGGATCCCTAACTATTCAAACCAGCCATAGTCAGCCTAACTCAGCCTTACTTGCCATTTCAGTTATATGCTCCATCAGCCTTTAAATTCAGTGTACCTCATGTATTCAGCCTATTCTATCTTGGCATCATATGCAACATTCAACATGCTCTACTTATTACATCTGTCCTCTACATGTTCATACATTCACTCTCAGCTTTTCTATTAACCACTTTGCTGTGATGAATTTTAATATTTCATTATATGTTCTGCTCTACTTCTCTTATTCACATTTCTGCTCTGTCCTTTCTATTTCTGATATCTGATCCATTGATTATTGGGATGATATGTTATCCCTCAATGTTACAGAGGAGATCAAGATTAGGACATAGTATTCTGCTCTCATACTTTCAATCTTCAGACTTCTCATCTATTATAGGAATCTAGTTGACTCCTCATAGATAAGCATGTAGTATAAGATCTTGTACCTTCAGTAGTCTACTCTTTAGTCAGAATATCAACCAAGATTTTGACTAAGCTTCCTTTGTTCACTTCTGTCTCAATTTCCATCTTACTATTATGTTCTGTCTATACAAAATTAGGGTCTAGTATGGTCTGGTAGGCACAACACATAAGTTGAAGCCATACCCTATTCAGAACCTCGTTATTGTTTCAACATTGGGAGATTTTACACTTGGATTACAACTATGTATGTCATTTCATTATCCTAACAATATCTTATCTCCATGTCTTTTTATTTTACATTTATTTCTTACACTATCCCATTGCATATCATGGTCATTTATCCCCATTCTTTGACTATAAATGTAGCACATTGTCATGTATGTATTCTCTATTCTGAGGATCAACTAAGACTTGTATATCTCCTCTTTCTCTAAGTCTATTGTCCATGTTTGGCACAATATTCTTGGTCCTCTCCCAAACACCTTTCAAAATCCAGTGGCCATACAAATAAGAGGGCACAATGCAAGAGTACATTAAAGCCAAGCCACACCCACTTGGCTCATTAGACCAAGCTGAACCACATCATCATTGTGTTCAAGGGTGCTATTACACTAGTACTCAAGTTCACGCAATGTCAGCACCTTTGGTGCTTAAAAAGTAGACAATATAAATGCGAATAGAAATACTGTTAAATCTGCATATTAGGTACTTAATATAATGCTACCGGAAGGGTTCCATAGGGGGGGTTGAGATTCTGTGTTAAGTCCACGTGTCGGCACTTGGCTAGAGACTTCTGGAAGGATTTTCGGAGGGTTCTGAATGGTTTCTGAAGGTGGGATTTGTATTCCAAAGGCAGGGGACTAAGGGTCGGGATCGGGATCAGAATTGGGGCAGACGGAAGTCGGGAACGCCGGGGTCTTGGGACTGTTCACGGTATAGGGTGGTACAAGTGGTTTGAGGTTACAGGGACTTGGCTTCAACTTATGTTGCACCCTCCTTGATTATCTATCCCTAATTTCGGAGAGTCAGAAAGTTTACTGGAACTTAATCGGAAACTATGATGCAGAATTAAGTCGATATTTGTACTGGCAAATAGTCCAGTTGACTGGTGACTTATATACATGTATCTAGTCTTTGTACTATCTTTTACCAAGTAAAGACAAGGGGGGAAGAGAGTACAAGGGGCAATATGAAACAAAGAACAAGGGAGTGAGGTACGTGGTGATCCTGCGCATTGTCTATCAAAAAAGCGGAACCTTGACTTCGGAGTTTTCGGAGGTTCAGAAGCGCGGAACCTTGGAATGATGTATCGGACATCTGGAAATCAGTTATTCAGTCTTTGAGCGATCGGAAAGGTCCCAGAAATGGTGCAGGTGGTTGTGGGGTTTAATGTGGGTTTTTTTAGCAGCATGGCCATAACATTCTGAGGACATAGGGGGTCAAAGGTCACAAAGTTGAGGACAAGGATGGAAGGAGGAGAACCAGATAGTAGAGCACCAGGGACTTAGGGTGAAGGTTGGTCATGGTGTTGGACTTGTATGATTGGTTGTTTAGCTGTTCAAAGTTAGAGGGACTTGGCTTCAACTTATGTGTTGCACCCTCCTCAATGGTCTGTCCCTAATTTTCAGAAAGTTAGAAATGCATGAGAGACTAAGTTGGAAACTTAGGATGCAAATTAAGTTGATATTCATACTGACAAATAGTCTAGTCGACTGGGGGTTATATACATGTAGCTACTCCTTGTATTTTCTACTGTCCAGTCAAAAGACAAGGGGAGGGAGGAAATACAAGGGGTTAATAGAAAGGAAGAACAAGGGAGCTAGGTACACGGTGATCCTTTGAGATGCCTATTGTGAGGGTGAAACCTTGGTTATGGAATTTTGGGAAATTGGGATTGCGGAACTTTGGATTGTTGAGATGGCAGAAAGGTGGTCAAGGGACCATTCCTGATAATCGCGGTTGGAAAGTTCCCAGAAAAGGTGCAGGTGGTTACAGGGTCTGTAATGGGCATGGGCTATAACAAATACAAAGTGAATAGACTTATACCATAAATGGAAATATGACCATGTGGTATAATGAATGTAATGGTGGAGAGCAATAGAGTGTAACATGTGATGCCAAGAAGTAATAGGTGGAATATGCATGGGTCTAGGGTGTATGGCTGATATAGGTGCAAGGCTGAATGTCCAGATCTGGCAAATGGGGACATCAGCAAAGAGATCCTAATAGGTTACATCCTTGCCAAACCTGCACAAGAACCCTGCTCAAGCCCATTGTCAATGTTCAACCTCAGTCTTGACAATGGGGGTAGTCATATCCATTGATGCACTGGGGCCCATAACCTGTAGATATCTAAACAATGTCTCAGTCATTGGTAATGTGACTCTGAATTCAATAATACCCAAACAAACAATGTCTACAGATGCATAAGCACAATGTATCTAAGTTAGAAAAGTAGATCTTTCACCTCAGTTGTTGGTAATGCAACTGAGGGGAGACAACTCATCTACCACTCTTAGACTGCATGACTGTGGAATGAGAAAATAATGAAATAGAAGTGGAGTAGGCGGAATGTGCAGTAATTGAGAAAATGAAGCAAAATTTAAAGTGGAATTGTGGAGGTGTCTATGTGGACGAGTACCTCTTGTTATGCCGGACATGTCTGACTCCAACAGTGTTTTCCCGATGCGACTGAGCCCAACGCTGGGGGCGTCACTGGAAAATAACGAGCGCCACACCGACACATTCTGATGACAAAGCACCACCTTTTTTTTCCTTTTGCAGTAACTCTATATGCTATTTATATCCAAAGCGAAGAGGTGTTCCTACAGCTGGACGTTTTCGATACTCGAGGAACAAGAATACTATGGTGATCATAACTTGCATCTTTTGGCTGTGACTACTCGCCAAGAGGCATCTTGTTTTGTGGCCAACGAAAACTTTTCGCATCCAGTGTACAGCACAGAGGACTCCCACTTGCTCGTATCTTGACCAATACAGCATATTCTCGTTGAATTATTATGCGCAGATCACTCACGATGCCTCTCTACATTTTGTGAAGCACTCAACGGTGTCAGAACTTCGATTCTAATTTCAATTGCGATTTGGCTGAACCAGACCGCTAGCTATTGCCAAAGGATTGTTCACTCATATTCATGGCGTAATAAGGGATAGCGTTGGACAAAGTTACCTACCATACTGAGTTCTCGGACACAGCATCGCATTGAAGATTCTCTCACAGAACATTTCCATCTGAGAATTGGCTACTCAGGAAAAAAATCCCTTTCTCTCCGAGGTTGGTACAGGCAAAGGCTGTGTGAGCCCGCTTCTTCTCCCAAACAGTCATTTTATGAAATCCTGAACCATGAAAATGATCCTCCTTCTCTTGAGATAATTATGTGATGCCCAACAGGTGAAGACACTAATGCCAAAACTGACTTACAAGCTGGCCGCTATGCAAACTTTCTATTTGTGGCCGATTGATCATGGTAGCCACTAGGACTCCTTTTCAGTTCACCATCAAACAGCATAACAACTCATCCAAATCCCTAAATGAACAATTTATTACTTTTTACAAATAGGCAAGTAATAGTATCCTCAGGATTACAAAAAAACAACAGAAAGAGGTTCCCCCCCCCTGGTTAGAACTCGAATGGCGTGGGGAGTGTCTTTATCGTGTCGTCCCTCTTCTCATCCAGAATCAGATGCTCAAACGTCGACGAAAACCCAACCCTCGGGGTCAAAATGTCCAAACCAAAGAAGTTCGCCAAAAATCGGAGGATCGACGTATGTGAGTACACGCCGCCATTGTTCTTTCCCTCGTGTTCTATCACGCTCTTTCCGACCCAAGGCGAGATGAGGTACGTCGGTACGCGCACACCCAGACGCGTAAAGTCAAAAGTGAAACTCTTGCCGTCTTGTGCGGTTTCGGTGTACGTGATGTTGTCTCCAGCGGGGACGTTCTTTGGTGGCACGACGTGATCCGCGAAACCACCGTGCTCATCGAAGGTCATGATGAAGAGGGTCTCATCCCACTGCGGGGAGGCACGGAGGGCCTCGTAGATGCTCTTTACGAATATTTGACCATTGGTCGCGGAGCTGGGGGGATGGAAAGACTGGTTGGAGCAGCACTCGGGGTTGATGTACGAGAATTTGGGAAGTGTGCCCGCCTGGGCGTCAGCGAAGAACTGGGAGTGGAGCTTCAAGTTAGTGACGAGTGCACCGCTGGCGACGGTCCAGGAGTAGTAGGCGGCGTCGCCTCGGAATAGAGGTGAAGTGTGGTTGAAGGGAACGTAGTTGAACCAGGAGATGTTCTTCTCGGAAAGTTGCTGGAAGATGGAGCGGACGGGAATGGCGGAGGCAACAAAGGCAGCGTCATTCTGTCCGTGGCCGTGCGAGGTACCGGCAGTTATGTATGCGCGGTTGGGGTCAGTGGGACCGGGGACTGCGCAGAACCACTTGTCGAAAAGCACAAACTCTTCGGCGAGAGTCCTCATGACGGGGATATTGTTTTCGTTGTAGAACTGGATCGCCTCTTCTGCACGAGTGAGGTTCGTCGTGCCAAATGTCTGCTGCTGTTCGAAGAGGAAGCCCTGCATGGTCTCCGGGGAGGTAGAGGTGGGGTGGAAGTCACCAAAGAGTTCCATATTGACACCGGTGACGCCGTGATTTGGGTCATCCCCGTCGACGTTGGCGAGGGTGTCTGTGGAGCAGATGATGCCCTGGCTGGGGTTTGTGATGTTGACCGGGTTGCAAAACTCCTTGTTCACAAGCCCGTCGATATCATCACTGTACGTGAACCCGCCGGCTATGTTGTCGAAGGACCTGTTCTCCTGTACAAGGACGACGATGTTCTTGATCCGGTCCGTGATACTAGTTTTGTCCCCCTGGTCGTCGCCCTGGCCATTGCTGTCTGCGCGGGCCAAGCGAGAGTTTGCAAGGGTAGCAAGAATCGCTAGGGAGGGGAGAATCACCACCATGATCCAGCGCGTTTCAGGACAGCGGGTACCTCACCCCCCCTCTGTGAATTATACCATTATATAAATAACTCTTTTTGGGGGGTGCACGTGTGTGTTGGGAGGATATTGGCCTTCGTCGGGTGTTGTTGCAGGAGGACAAAAGTGGACGACATTTCACGGCGATGCTGTTAATGTGGTCATTGACGTCGCGTACCTGACAAACGGTGGTTCAGTACGGACCGTGTTGTATCTTGCTCTCACACGCTCTGGTATCCACATGCATCTTGTTTCTTTCTCTATTTATACCTTGCGAGGAGTACACTGGTGTCAAGCAGCGAAGAGTAACGTCCGCGATGGACACTTGATCATGAGGCAAGTGACGCAGTCACATCGTTGTACAATTCAACTTGTTTCTTCTTTAAGAACGCTTCTTCGCCGTATAGACAGGACCAGAATAGCCTCAGGAGGCAAGCATTTTAATGTTTTCGGGCTGGCGCAATATGTCCTGGTGTTCACTATATTATCAGCAACCAAAGCGAGAGGTTATACATTTGCGGCGGTGGTCTAGAGACTCAAAGGTCGGGCTTGAGAATCGGCTATTTTATTTTTGGGCGCTCACGTAACGTCCAAGGCTAGAACGTGGTTAACTTTGAACATTTAAGCTGCCTCATGGATTCAGCTGCCAAGGCATCAATGGAGCTGAGAATGGTTAATAATATGCAATACCCAACGTGTGGACAAACCAACTGTTGCCTTCCTACCGGACAGCGGAACTGAGCCTGAACCATACTGTGTATTTTCGAGCTGATAATATAAACTTTTCAGGTCATGCCAAGCCCTGGACATTCCTAATCATTGTGTGACGATGCCTTGTCTCCTCACAAAGCTTTCCAGTAGTTGCTTCACTTCAAAAGATCAACATGCACATAAATCTGTGGCCATTTCAGTCCGAGCGTTCCTCAATTATGTCGTTCCAGTCTTTGCTCAGTGCTGAATGTTAACTCCTTTTTGTGAACATGTGGGAATCCAGTCTGCAAAAAAAAGGAACGCGATAGCATTACTCTAATATACCTACCCCTGTTTTTTGAAAATTAGTTACTATGTTGCCACATACACACAGCAAGAAGGGGATGGGGATGAAGTGACCCAAGACCTCCAGGCCCTAGCTTATCGTATTGAAAAACGCTGCCAAGAACCTTACAGGAAGTAGGGCGGAGGTTTTGACACGGAGAGAACCGTGAGGAAATTTCAGGAAAGTGATTGAAATATTTTTTAGTGACCTGACTCGAAAACTCTATACAGGATAATAGTTGAGCTGTATCATGACATATGAGCAGATTGTTGAAAGGACAGTGCCGATTGAATGGGTTTCACAGTGTATTGAGGGTAGATGGTGCCCACACCAAACGCCGGGGGACATTCATTTATTAGTGAGACCTTCCATTCATTTCCATATGTTTCCTTTTTATTATACAGTGAGGACGCGCTACACATTATAAGTAGGATACTTTGTACGGCGGTTGTTTAGACACGTCCGTTTTAACAACCATCTTAGGTACTTGTTTCTTTGCATTATAGACACGTCCGTTTTAACAACCGTCTTAGGTTTGGAATAACTGCGTGTGGAAGCTTGCCATTTCTACACAGATTACCTTCTCATTTCTCCAGTAATGATGCCGCACATCTGAGGAAAATTTTAACCTGTCAAATCATTGATACTCAGGTAGGTTGCACTCAATTCTTTACACAATGAGTCATGTGACTTACCCCATTCTGTTGAAATTATTTGACAGTTCTACTAGTTCTGTTATTACTCAGACTACAACAATTCTGATCCAATTTCCAACCAGTGAACTTCAGAATGTCACCTTCTATGTGACAACATTGGACAGCAGTTGCTCTGCAGTACTTGGCTTCAACTGGCTCACCCACTACAATCCATTGATGCACCAGGATAGCCACCTTAGTTTAAAGCATACTCGGTCAAAATATATACCAGTCCAAAAGGTAAAAGATACTCCATCAATGAAATTTTGTATCTTTTACCATTTAGACTGGTGTATGTTTTTATCATTCTGAGTGAGTCAATGAATCAAGACTCCTCAGATTTGGCATTGTCATATCGCACGAACCCCTAAGGATATCATACTGGCCATTCCTAGAATCTATGATTGTCCTTATAGCGTTGGGCGGGTCATCCGTCAACTGAACGTCGAAGGGGGTTGAGGGCCAGGTGCTCATGTCTCTTTCAACATGATGCCTCCCCTGTTGTCCTTCATTGTGGGTAATGGTGTGCCGATTGACCTGTGTGCCCGAACTGTCAAGACGCCATCACGAGAGAGGTCTCTATTCCTGACTCTCACGGAAACGCAACGCATCGCATCGCATCGCTTTATTTACGCTGGACAGGATGGGCACTATAACCGAGGTCCCCCCCTCAGTATCGCCTATCTACCGTCAATTGTTATTGCGGTGAGAAAAGTAGGAGAATCAGATGTGTGGACACTTATCCCAGGCGATATCGGGTTTGCTGGACTTCTGTGAAATATCGTGGCACAAGGCTGGACGTGGTGTACGGGCATTTGTTGGAAAAAGACATGAGTTTGACCCCGCAGGGGAAGATGGAGCGGAGGCGGAGTGAGTGCACCGCCCATCTTCCGATGGGCATTCCGAGGTTTGATAACTATTCGACCATATCCATATCCATATCCAATCACTGATAAGTTCAGAGGTATACTTATCGAGTCGCTGGTTATCGTGCAGTTATGTCAAAAGTCACATGTCCGAACTTGCCACCATGTCTAGGATCCGCGTACCACCGGGCATAATTCGAAGCCTTTGGGCTCCCAGCACGCACACCCGCCGATCTTTGATATATTGATTCGTTCTTTTGTCAGAGCTTATTATATGCAACGCACACTCGATGACATCTGAGATCTATCAGCAACCTTTTGACATTGGCGAGGCGGGTGGGGCGTGATGGACTGGCAGGCGGTGTCACCGCCACAATGAAAAAAAGCCTTTTGTTTTCATATTTTGTCACAACTCTTCGGAACCGGCCCTCTTCCTGTCACGTTAGACGCTCAAACCTAGTAGCTCGTGTCCCCCGCAGTGCTGTGACTGCTGCTATGGTAGCCGACGTCACTGCATGACGCAACAATGTCACGGAAGAGTACAGTATGCAGCAATCGCCGCGTGATCGCTTCACCATGTGGACCTCTTCTCCTGGTAGCTATCCATTTACTCTCACTGGCTTTACATTGTACGGCTGAACTTTGGTTTTTTTTTAACTGGATCAAAACACTGATATTCATTTTTGTGACAGCTTTCAAGGAAGAACTTACGTAATCCTCATGGATCAGCTGACCCCGGTGATGGTGATCAGCACCTCTGCAAAAGGCACAGAGGAGGGCACAGCTCCATTGTCTTGTTGCCAAGGCCCTCAATCTCCTTCTCGCCCGCCATCCAGCGCTCAATATTGATTGTCCCAAGGTTCCAGCGCCCAAATTCCCAGGCTGCCTCGAGGCCTGCCAATATTCAAGGCACACACTGCAATAAGGATAACTAAGAAGAATATTGCTTACACGATGCAAAATTCGCCAGTCAGACTAATGCGGTTAGCGGTTAAACTTATCGGCCATCTAAAATCACCAGGCCTTGTTATTACAACAGTTATAATATTACGCTCCATCGATATCATAAGTAGAGCCGAGATTACCAGCTCAGGATTGCGAGGTGATATCGATGAGATTGTAATTTCCTGATACACGCACAACAGACATGCACAGGACAGCTCACTTGGACCTTTTGCGTGTTTCGAATCGGTTTCTAGGTACCGCAAGATACATCAAACTGCTTGCTGCTTGACTCGTACGTAGCCGATTCACTCCGCAACGTACGTTTTAAGTATTTGTGTCAAGATACGGTTAGACATCATGTGGTGAAAGTCTCCGAGTCATCATTCCTGATTGATGCTTAAATCATTGTTTTGTTCAAGTATCACCGCAGTCTAGGGGTGACAACTCCAACTGACTCGAACGATCATTTATGTGCGTGCACACACAGGGTGCATATTTTTGCAATCTTTCTCATCATTTTTTTCCAAACCTCATCCCACTTCCTTTTTTGCAACTGCTTGTGGTATCTGGAGATCGAACCCAAG
The DNA here is from genome assembly GCA_003314385.1 of Gomphus sp. MG54. NCBI lineage: Eukaryota > Fungi > Basidiomycota > Agaricomycetes > Gomphales > Gomphaceae > Gomphus > Gomphus sp. MG54. Next base: position 5,732 of record QLPG01001584.1, on the reverse strand, counting down.
TCCAAGGCTCACATAT
>QLPG01001582.1:0-14778 GCA_003314385.1 Gomphus sp. MG54 | reverse complement strand
CCTACCTTTAACATTTTAGAAATATGTTCACAAACATGAACAAAAACATCCTTCATATCACAAGATATAGTTTCTGCTGAAGGTATGTAGCAATCTGGCCTTCCTGTCTTCATAAGTGAACGGAAACCCCGATCATTAACAACTTGAAAAGGGCGTTTGCTTTCAGCCACCCAGCAGACGAATTCAGCTCTAAACACTGGATTAGATATTATGAGAATTTTAAAAGGTAATATACTAACCGTGACCCTATCTTTGTGTGCTGACAATGACTATAGGTTACTTTTCCTTTCCCAGCATTTTCAAAGGCCACTGTTATTGATCTATTAAGACCAATTTTTGACAACACCTCACGTGTAATGGCAACATTGGCAGTGTTATCAACAGTTGTAATTGCTTCATCACCCCAACAAATCTTTGCATGGCAGCAAAGATTGCTGGTGGATTTTGCATCACCTGTGTCAAGGAAGCGGTGGACAAAACAAGTTCGGCCTTTACAGGAACCAGCGACACACTCAAAAACATGGACCTTGCATTCATTGATCTGCTCAATAGAGGGAGTAGGTTTGAAGAAGGCATAAATGGGAGCATCCCACTCCTTCATAAGTTGTTCTATTATTTAAGGGGTCAAATTTCAATATACTAATTGCTAAATTCAATAATTGCCTTACCAAGTCTCTGAACATCGGTGTCTTCATCATCTTAGATATTGATTGGGTCTTCATTTGGTGCTCTACTGCCAGGTTGATCTTGGTCATTATCAGATTCAATGATACAGTTGGGATTGTGTGAATGAGAATGCAGAGGAGGTACAGGCTTGTCAACCACTTCAACTGACGCACATTGACTGTGAGTAGGTTTAGCTTTTTTGGAGAGAAGTGGATCAGCATTGCCAGTCAGACGTTCAGTTGGGTGATGCTTCCATTTGCCTTGAGCAATATGAGGATCGTTGGTAGACATTTTTTTAGAACCAAGTATTTGGCTGCTGATATAATTGAGGTTCCACACTACCTGGCTTATATCAGCTTGATATGGCTAGAAAGTTGACTCTTCTGCTATCCCTAGGAAGTTGACAAGTTAGTACAACAAAGCTACATTTTCTAGCAGCCATTCTGTAGCTCTGGTCCTGCAAACAACACCCTCCTCAGGTGCACCCAGGTACACATCTGCCTTAGGTATAGACAACATACACACAGAGGCAGGTGTACCTGGGCTTCTCAGGAGGCAGGATGGGGCTACCAGCAACCCCAATGCAAACAGCATCCTACCTCAGGTGCACCCAGGTACACATCTGCCTTAGGTATAGACAACATACACATAGAGGCAAGTGCACCTGGGCTTCCCAGGAGGCAGGATGGGGCTACCAGCAACCCCAATGTAAACAGCATCCTACCTCAGGTGTACCCAGATACACATCTGCCTTAGGTATAGACAACATACACACAGAGGCAAGTGTACCTGGGCTTCCTAGGAGGCAGGATAGGACTACCAGCAACCTCAATGCAAACAGCATCCTACCTCAGGTACACCCAGGTACACATCTGCCTTAGGTATAGACAACATACACACAGAGGCAAGTGTACCTGGGCTTCTCAGGAGGCAGGATGGGACTACCAGCAACCCCAAATTCAGTCAGGGTCAGGATTGGCCAAGCCAGCAACATGCACATGCTACAGGCACATACATAGGTATCATATGCATTTGCATATAACATGCACACATCATGCACAAGCACACCACCACATCTGTGCCCCACACACCAGTCTGTTCCCTACTGCTCCTCACTCCACTCTATATTTACCACAGTAGCCATGGTGTTAGAGGCTTGTGATGTAAAAGCTGAACAACTGGGGGGAACAATTGAGGAGCAGATTTTCCACCTTTGTAAGTATCAGCAATTTTCAAGTGATTTATTCCAGGTATTGCATTCCAAATAACTAACCTTCTTGTTACTAGCTGGTCTCCTGGCAAAGACGAGTGTCAAAGAGGAGGTTGATCTGCATCTGACTCCCCTGGTAGATGATATCAATGTAGTGGCAAGACATTTCATAAGTGCACTGCAGGAGGCGGCGTTAAAAGGTCATGAGACGATTGTTTGGCTATTGATCAACCAAGCAGTGAATGTGAATGTGCAAGGAAGAAGGTAAGGCACTGCATTGCAAGCAGCCTCTTTTTTTGGCCACCCAGGAATCGTTTGCTACCTGCTAGAGAGAGGAGCAGATATCAATGTTATGGTAGGAGAATGTGGGAGTGCACTGCAAGCGGCAGTGTTTTCAGGTCATGAGACAATTGTACCACATTGCAAGTGGCCTCTTTTTTTTGGCCACCCGGGAATCATTTGCTACCTGCTAGAGAGAGGAGCAGATATCAATGTAGTGGTAGGAGAATATGGGAGTGCACTGCAAGCGGCAGCATTTTCAGGTCACGAGACGATCGTGCTGCATTGCAAGTGGCCTCTTTTTTTGGCCACCCGGGAATCATTCTCTACCTGCTAGAGAGAGGAGCAGATATCAATGTGGTGGTAGGAGAATACAGGAGTTGTAAGGGCAACCTACTCGGGTACTGATTCCAGTACCTGCTGGGAGACCAACAGCGGGACACCACCCAGCCCTGTGACCTACCCAGGGCCTAACCCAGGGACTCGAACCCTAAGTTTACCCACAGGCACTACCAGACACTGGCAGGGAGGTCCAGAAGTAAGTATATAAAAGACAATGTAGCTAAATACATGCGAGCTGCTTACCTGGAAGGGAGGTCCAGAAGAGAATAACCAAAGGACCCCCTTACATAAGCAGCAACTATATAGCTACAGTGACTGTGACATAACAAGCCTGTCACAGCCAGCAAAGAAGACAATAGAAGATCAAGGGGAAGGGATTACAGCAAACATATGAAAAGGGAAGAGAGAGAAATGATTAAAGAAGTAATATAAGCAAAGGGATAAGAGGAATGAAGGAGATAAAAGGAATAAAAGGAAGGGAAAGAGGAATAAACCGGTAGTCCCCTGACAGGAGTGCACTGCAAGTGGTGGCGTTTTCAGGTCATAAGATGATCGTGCCACATTGAAAGTGGCCTCCTTTTTTTGGCCACCCAGGAATCATTTGCTACCTTCTAGAGAGAGGAGTGGATATCAATGCGGTGGTAGGATACTACAGGAGTGCACTGCTAGCGGCGGCATTACAAGGTCATGAGATGATCTTTTGGCTATTTATTGACAAGGTAGCGGATGTGGAGGAGTGTATGGCACTGTGCTACAGGTGGCCTCATTTAGCAGCCAACAGGGCATCATGTCTTAATTACTGTGATGGGGAATAATGGTTGGCAGATGGACTAGCTACTATGATACAAAGTCTCGTAGCTATGGGATGTATAACTAATATTTTATATACCTATATGTTCATATGCTGGCGACATGCAACAGGTCGATCAGGTGTAAGCGCTGGTCCGAGGAGCTGGCGGCGATGTGACCGTAGGTCATGTAGGTTGATTGTGGATGATCCACAACAGTGAAGTAGGTTAATAGAAGTGTGAGCATGATGTATAGCACCTATATAATTATCCCCGCTGGGTCCACAGCCTTGAATGACAACGAGTGGTGATTTGACCCAATGCGGCTTGACGTCACATGAGTGCATCAAGTAGATATCAAATATAAGTGTAGGGGGTTTTTGGTATGAGAGACTGGTGATATTTGTTGTAGTTACTTTCTCTTTATACAAGTAAATCCTGTAACTAAAATATGATCCGTAATTAATGGATTTTGTGGAGCATATGCAGGGTCGGCCCACTGTGGGCTGCCCCGATGGAATCTTCATAGAGATATGACACCTGTCAGTGGTGCCATTTGAATAGAACTACTTCTCCCTTTGTTCCCTTCTTGTCTGCAACATTTATTGCCTCTCTGAGCCGTGTCCCATGTCTCATTCTCCTGTTTCTCAGTCATCTGTCCTCGGTGACTGCATATATGCATCCCGGTTCCCTCAGTTCTCGTTCCTTTACATGTGAGTCTCTTCCCCTATGTTCCTTCTATCTCCTCCTGTCTGTTTTCCCTTTGTCTCCTTCTGTATTCCATATATATCGGCTCCTCTGGCCCCTATGTCTCCTGGTCATCCGGGTGCTTAGCGTCTAAGTCGCCGCCAGTTTGAGTCTCTCGCACGGTAACTACTAGTAAGTCCGTCTACTATACTACTTTCAACTGCATGCTCACTAATACTTGTTCTCTACGCTATTTTACACTATTCTTTCCATGTTATACAATCAGATCTGTGTCCAAATATATTTTTGTCCTTTTCTCATCCCTCACTCCCTTCTCCCCATTCCTTCCACCATTCATCACAACATCATGTGTTATCTGCTAGAGAGAGGATCAGATATCAATGTGGCAGCAGGAAAATTTTGCAGTGCACTAAAAGCAGCGGTATTTTCAGGTCATGAGCTGATTGTTTGGCTATTGATAGACAGAGCAATGGATGTGAACATGCAAGGAAGAGAGTATGGCACCGCTTTGCAGGCAGCCTCATTTGGTGGCCACCAGGGGATCATTTGCTATCTACTAGAGAGAGGTGCACGTGACTGCAATAGAAGGTCATCAGACAATCGTTCAGCTTTTGATCGACAAAGCAGCAGATGTCAATGTACAGGGAGGAGAGTATGGCACCGTGCTGCAGGAGCAGGCGGCCTCATTTGGTGGCCACCAGGGCATCATTTCCTACCTGTTAGAGAGAGAAGCAGATAGGGTGGGCTGAAGATGACAAATGGCATGAAACTCTTGGTGGCAGTATATCTGCCAAGATGAGTACGGGATGCTGGAGGTGGTACTTTGGGGATGGATCATGTGGTAGCATCCAGTCCACTTAGCTGACGTTGGGTATGTGATAGCATCCATCTATCGAAGGTTGGTAGCATTGCACAGTGGGCAGGCCAACTGAGGGTATGTGTATGTGGTTTGACACCAAGCTGATGTAAGCAAGGTTGGTGCTGAACCTTGATTACATCAGCCACAAAAAATATTAAATAAATTTTGAATTTTTAAAATACAAAATTATATTGATTTTAAGTACAGTCACATGATGGGGGTGTAGGTGGGCTTAGATATAATTTATATAAGTAAAGTTAGTGCCAAATTTCAATTATATAAGTGAGGTTCAGTGCTAACCTTGCTTATATAAGTGTACCCATGAACAGGTATGGGTTTGGGCCGGGTCAGAAATCCTGACCTTGACCCTTACCTACGCTACCCGTACCTGCTACCCGCGCAGGTTTCCAATACCCATGCCAATCACTATTACTATTTGATAAAGAGAGCATTATATGACTCCATTTCCAATACTATAAGATTCCTGTATGACTGAAACTGTATCTTGACTTATATCCAATCCACCCCTCATACACTGAGATACATGGAAATATTAGGATATTATCATTTTGTTCTATTACCTTCTTTGTTTATGCTATTGGTAATATACATATATTGACTAGTATAAGTAATAATTTAGTTTGTAACCAGAAATATACCACATACCCATAACATGCTACATGCTGTACACTCATTACACATCTCACACCATGACACAATACTTATATGTGATGATTAATCTGGGACTTTTAATCTGTAGATGGGTCTGGCAGATAGGGTTTCCTGGGGTTTTCCCGCGCTGTAATATCGGAGAGTCGGTTGGATAATGAGGGGAATGATCTCCCGGATTTTACTACTATTTTGTATGTATTTATCACTAGAGGAATTGCTACTCTATAGTGATTCTGCTGGGAGCTGAGTCCCGGGTTTACTCTCCACTTAGGCACCGTACCGGGAATCCGGCCTGGGCGCCAAAGCATCGGTTTATATGGTTGTGGTCCTCCCACAAGTTAGATATATTATCTAGTAGTATAATATAATATATTTGTGTTGGAAACCCAACTGTGACCCGGCCTTGCTGTGCGACGAGTAGCTGGTGTCCAAGTCCAGAATAGGAAGTATGCACTCGGCGCTTAACCTTCGTTCAGCGCAAGTGACAGATATATGAATGTAGCCTAATGGCTAGTGCGATGGGGGGCAACGATATAGTTACAATTGCTTGTTTTGGTTACTGTACTACTCTAAATATCTCTTGTATTTATACGAAGTACAAGATGATTAGTAAGATGAAAACTTCACGGAGTGAAGTTTAGAAGCCGGCCTAATGCGGCCGTGCGCGTGGTACACCCGCATATATGCGGTGGGGATGATATAGATGAAAACTTCACAGGGGAAGTGATAGAAATAGAACAGAATTAGATATGAACTGAATAGAAATCCACATGCCAGTGTATCCCCTTCCCAATGTGTCCAGATGAGGTGAGCCAGCCCTTGGGGTAGGTATGGGGCCGGGTAGAGAGTGTGGGGTAAAACCCGCTCCTAAAATCATGGAAATATTATCGTATGTTCCTCATGATGTATATAACTTCAATATGAAGTTGCATCCTGATCTGGGGATGTTTGGGGGAGATATTGGAGTTTTGGTGGAGAATATATATATAAATGACTCAATAATGCCTGGTTCTAACAATATGTATATATACCTGATATATAGAAAAAGGTCTGATACATATATTACAAGTACTATAGAAGCATTTCTTTATTCTGATAATTGCTTAAATTTGTTTATAGTCTTCAAAAAGACTTATACTAGTCTTACAAGATATACATAAAACATCATATCTGTGTCAAGCATTTTTGTGAATGAGTAGACAGTAGACATTGAAAATAACAGATCAGCTAGTGGACATCTTGACTGGCACTACTGAAGACACCAACCTGAGTGGCAAAGCCAGAGAGAAGTTTAAAGAATCCAAAGAGAAATAATAATAAAACATTGAGGAAGATTTCATAGAAGCATTCATTGAACTAGCTAAGACAACCAAAGATGGTTGAGAAGAAGGCTAAAAAGCCTGGGTTGGGGAAATTGAACTGTTTAATGGCTAACCCAAAGAAGCTCAGAGGGTTTTTACTCACCGACAACTTAAATTTTCAGTCCAGGAGTAAAGAATTCAAGAGTAACTAGGGAATAGCATGGTTTATGCCAACCCACATGGGTCACCAGGTTGGGTGTCCTTGGGTTTGGGTGCAGGTCAAGCCAAGAGCACTCACAACCCAGGCCCAACCTATGGTATCACAAGTGTACATATGACAGGCATGCATACACATATGACACAAACATGCTGTACATGGACATGTGGCATGTCCACACATATGACACAAATGCACCAATTGTGCATGTGTATGACACATGTGTGGGTATGGCACACACCCAACACCTGTCATCCCATGGGAAAAAACCAATGGATTGATGGGTTCAGATTCCCCATGGGTTGGGTGTGGGTCACCCACATTTGACCTGTGGGTGACCTATGCCATTGTTAAGCCTTGGTAATGCTGATAGTGCAGATGGGAGTCGGTCAAGTCCTGCAGACCGATTGAGGTGGCTTGGCTTCAATGTGCTTGTGCATGGCACCCTGCTTTTCCATGCATGCCACTAATTTGGACTGAAGGAAGACCTGGGAGAGTGCCAAGAGTGTGGGCCTGAATAAGGGACTTTGGACTAAAGAAGAGAAGATGAGAGGAGGTAAAGCAAGTCTATATTTCAGAGTGAGGAACTATCTACATACATCCGCTACTTATATAGGTTAAGAAGCAAAATGTGGAACAGGGTGGCATAAGGAATGGAGAACAATAAGGTATGAAGAATCATGTGGAGGTATTTTCCACAGTGGTCAATAATAGAATAAGAAATGTAAGCAAGAATAGAATAATAAAATATCCCTGAGAATAGAATAATGAGAGAGTAGATGAGAATAGAACAATAGAAAATGGCTGAAGATAAAACAATATGGCTGTGACTGAATAATAAATGAATAAAAAATGTCCTGAGGGGAAACGGGTAAAAGAATGGTTAGGGAATGAGAGAATAGTAGAGGATAGAAGGGATAGGATGAGAGGAGTGATTGAGACAATATACCAAATGTACCAAGCTGAAACCACATACTAGTGAGGGACAACTTGTCACTGGCATATGGGTTTAATTGATAAGGGTCAGTCAGTTGGTATTACCAAGTAAACTGGAGCTTAGTATCATGGACTTGACAGCCATTCCCTAAGAGTAACAGGGTTAAGGCCAACTATATGATCTCTTATCTCAAGGGGATAGCACTTGATTATTTTGAACCATACCTGACTGGCTGTCAAGTCCATGTACCGAGACCCGTCTGCTGGCAGTGCCAACCGAGCAATCATCCTATATCCACAACCAAGTGCCCGCATCACATGCATAACACTTGGTGCGATGGTCCTGGCTCGGCACATCTGCCATCCACACCCCTCGGTCTGTTTCACCTCGGGACTTCCTGTCCTTGTATTATCCTCGGACATGACCCCATTGTTTTATACTCGGCCACTCTCTATTGTCCCATCTTGAGTCACGATTCTATTATCCTGTCTTTTATTGTTCTATCCCCGCTTTGCATTCCTTGTTCTAATTTTGTTCATTGTGGACAATGACCATATGCTCTGCATACCTTGTTGTCCCACATTCCTTATTCCACATGTCACTTCTTAACCTATAAAAGTAGGACATGCATGTACATACTTCCTCATTCTGGGTATCGACTAGGCTTAGGCCCTTCTACCTTCTTCTCTTCTGTTAAGTCCTCGACTCAGGTCAGCATCCTCAGCATCCCCCCAAGTACCTGTCTGTTGCAAATACAGTGGCACGCATGGCAAGTAGGGCACAATGCATGAGTATGTTGAAGCCAACACCACTACTCTTGGCCTGCAGGACTTGGCCATAGTCTGCCCGACCTTTCAACAACATCCCTCGGCAGTACCAAAGTCTGTCAGTAACCGACACTTGACACTGGCTGTCCCTATACTGAACCTATGTGTACTAGTAACTATTGGAATGCAGTGCTCCATGCAGGACTGTGCACCGAGTATGGAACCATCGTTCTTACCCTCTATTGTATTTATTTCTAATGTACTTGTGCCACACTCCTATAGTATAAATACCACATAGTTAGCTCAGTCTTCCCTCAGTCAAGTTACAACTATACAACTGAGGTTTGACTCTTATCCGAACCTTTACTATACCTTGTACTCATACATATCTAGTCATTATCTTCTAGATTACAACAGTAACTTCAACAAGTTTTTTGACAAGTTATACACTAACTTGGGCCTGTACAATCAACACGCCAAAGCTGAGCTTGAAAAAATTATCATGTATGATAATCATAGAGTCACCTGATTTTTTATTGAATTAAACTGACTTTGGGCCCTTGTTAAATTTAATGACAGTACCCTTGAAAGGAAAGCATTCCTTGCTCTCCCAAGGAGAATCAAGGATAAGATAGTACATTTCAACAAGCTGCTGACTTAGGATGACCTTTAAGATCTACAATCACAGACACTCAATGTCCACTTTTTTGATTCCAAGAGAACAGCTCATGTAAATATTTTAATTTTTACAGAATCAGATTCACACTGTGAAAAGGAGTTGATTTAGAATAAATTTTTTTTTGGATTTTTACCAATTTTTTTAGGGGGTGGCCAAAATTTGGGACCAAATTTCATGTATATTCTGCTGATGTGATCGAAGTTGGGCACCAACCTCACTTATATCAGCTGTCTCCACCAGCCCAGTATGCATCATATTTATAATAGTAGAAAAACATTTGTTACCCACTAGTTCTATACCTCCAATACCTCTGAAACTATTTGATGAAAAAACCTCATATCAAATTCTAAAACAATCCTAACTATTTTCACCACCATCTTCCCCCCGTTTTCCCTTTCCTTCATCCTCCCTCTCCCTGTTCCCTTCATCATCACCTGCCGACCTAATCTCGCCTCCGCCCAAACCTCCCAAACCTCCCGACACCCCGCACTGATCCTCACTCAAAGATATAATCGTACGACCAACCATTCGAAGCCCTTCCACCATGTGGACAAGGGCTTGACCCATCCATCTCTGCTCCTGTAACAAATCCTCCCAGACCTCGACGAGAGGCCAAGATCCCGATCCCTCGAGCGGAGGGACTTCCACAGTCACCAATCGCCCGCTGGGCCTTAGGGCCACTTCACGGTCGTTAGACTGTGCAGCATCATGCTGCCTTGACCTCTTCGTCACCGGTTCCTCTACTATTTCAGTCCCACTCCCGTCTTCCTGACCACTATCCCCCTCATCATCGTCCAGAGGACTCTCGGCCTGGGAAACCCATGATACAGCCAAGCTACACCCGGAGTTGTGCCGTTTACATTCCCGGCACGCAGAACCTGGCCCCGAAACACGGCACTTGCGACCCCGCCCCTTACACTCCTCGCACGAAGGGCGTAGAATTGGGGACAGCTCTTCATTGGCCACCTGCTGAAAACAAAAATCAATAAACAATAAAAAAGGACAAAATCTTCGGCACACACCTCGGCCACCCTAGGCCGCTTCATTGCTCCCCCACCCATCGTTTCCATGCCCCCATCCCCTCGGGTTGGAGTAACCTCCAGGATCCCCAAGTTTTCCATGGTCTCTACATCCTGGACAATGGGTGCTCCAAGATCCTCGAGAATGCTATTCTCCACGCGTTCTTCCGACACCCATGTATTCGTCTGCCTGACCATTTCGGCCTGTCCGGCCTTGAGCTCTCGGTCCACCCGCTGTTTGACGGTCGTCTGAAGTTCAGCATCCACCCGCTGTTCTCCAGGACCCACTATCTCTCCTTCTGTCACTTCCCTCACAGTAATCGGCACCGAAGCACCATTGGCTCGACCCATCTCTTCCAACTCACGAACATCCGACGCGTGTTCCATTTTTGGTGATTCTGATATGCTGCTGTTACATGTTCCAGAGATGATGGAAAGAAGCAAAGGGTGCCAGATTCGAACCTTCGTGTGATGTCACGTTTAGGCGTTCTGAACCATATATTCAATCTCCGACTATTGGCTTCATGGGTTCAGCCACTAAGAGGGGGATACTGTCAAGTACACATATCGAGGACCCGATAACTCGGCGGTACTGACTAAAATACTCCATTAGTAACCAAGTACAAACCATTCAATGAGTTGTTCTCGGCCAGATGCACATATCGGTCACACCCCTCATTCCTACGCCTACTCCTCACTCCTTGGCCCACCTCACCTCGGCACTTCCTGCCCTTGTGTTATCTTCGGTTATGGCCTTGTTTTACAATCGGGCATTTCCTATTGTGCTAGGGCACGTCCTATTATTCTGTCCTTTATTGTTCTATTTCCACCCTACATCTCCTATTCTAATTTTACTCATTGCAGACAATAACCACATGCTTTGCATACCTTGTTGCCCCACATTCTTTATTCCACATGTCGCTTCTTAAACTATATAAGTAGGACATGCATGTACATACTTCTTCATTCTGGGTATCGACTAGGCTTAGGCCCTTCTACCTTCTTCTCTTCTGTTAAGTCCTCAACTCGGGCCGGTATCTTCAGCATCCCCCTGAGTATCTGTCTGTTGCAAATACAGTGGCACGCACGGCAAGTAGGGCGTAATGCACGAGTATGTTGAAGCCAACGCCACTACTCTTGGCCTGCAGGACTTAGCCATAGTCCGCCCGACCTTTCGACAACACCCCTCAGCAGTACCGAAGTCCATCAGTATCCGACTCCTGACATGAACCAAATGATGAACCGAATGTACCGAGCTGAGGCCACACACTGGTGAGGGATGATATGGGGTAAGGGTTGGTTGGTTGGTACTGCCGAGTAAATCAGAGCATGGTATTGTAGGCTTTACAATCTCAGTTCACCTCAGACCATGGAAAAGTGTTCATATAACATCCTTTTTCAGATCTCTAGGAAAGGCCCTGGAAATGAAGCTTCGATTCACTTCCAGGTATCTGTCAGGGGGCAACTCATTCTTTTCCCTAAGCTGAGCACCAACAACTCAGTTGATAGGCCAAAGGAGCCAGCCAAGGTTTTGGCCTGACAGTGTGACAACTCTGATAAATTTGAGTCCCACAGATAATGAGAGACACACCTGTGGGAGAGAGGGTTAGGAGTGAGATGAGGGGACCTAAGAATGTTGACTGAGGCAACAGATGAGCTGAGAGCTGGGAGGATTCGAGATACCTCTCTCTAAGGTCCAATGACTGACTGACCTTCCTGTTGTATGCCAATGTCAGGAGCCGGATTCTGACGGACTTCGGGACTGCCGAAGGGTGTTGTCGAAAAGGTCGGGCGGACTATGGCCAAGTCCTGCAGGCCAAGAGTAGTGGCATTGGCTTCAACGTACTCGTGCGTTGCGCCCTACTTGCCGTGCGTGCCACTGTATTTGCAACAGACAGATATTCAGGGGGATACTGAAGATTCCGGCCTGAGTCGAGGACTTAACAGAAAGGAAGAAGGTAGAAGGGCCTAAGCCTAGTCGATACCCAGAATGAGGAAGTATGTACATGCATGTCCTACTTATATAGGTTAAGAAGCGACATGTGGAATAAGGAATGTGGGACAACAAGGTATGCAGAGCAATGTGGTTGTTTGTCCACAACGAATGAAATTAGAACAAGGAATGCAAAGCGGGGATAGAACAATAAAAGACAGTATAATAGGATCGTGATTCGAGATGGGACAATAGGGAGTGGCCGAGTATAAAACAATGACTGTAACCGAGGATAACACAAGGGGTAGGAGGTACCGAGGTGGGGTGGATCGAGAAACGGACGAACAGTATGACGGATGTGCCGAACCGAGAACATGGTATCAAGTGACGTGCATGCGGCATGGACACTTGTACTTGGATGTAGGATGGTTGTTTGGTCGGTACTGGCGAGTCTCCGGAACCTCGGTACGTGGACTTGACAGCCAACCTGACAACCCAACATCTTGAACCAGACTCCTGGGATCAGGCGTACAGGCATTTGGAAGATCAAACTGCCAGACCCAAAGGAAGGGTGAGTTATGTTAGGGAAGCAGTACATGGGTAGTGATTGGCACAGGTGTTGGAAACCCACGCGGGTAGTGGGTACAGGTAGCACGGGTAAGGGTCAGGGTCAGGATTTCCAACCCAGCCCAAACCCAAACCCATTCACGGGGATACTTATATAAGCAAGGTTCAGCATGAACCTCACTTATATAAGCAAATTTAGCACTGGCACCCACCCCTCAAGCTGTACGTTGTCCAGCCTGTTGCTGTTATGTCTACTCACATCTGTGTAGGGAGATCCTGATGTGTCCCGGAGTGAGTTGCTCTGTACACCTCTGATGCTTGGCACAATCGATGAAAGAGGTGCATTCACATCATATGACTGTTCAGGATTGTCTATCGGGAATAGTAGTATAGAGATAATGTATATGAATGGTACAGTACAAGATTGGTAATTCTAAGTAAGGAGAGAGAAAGTAAAATGATATGGTGACAAGAAAAATGCTTGGGTGCATCTCTTTGAGGGAATGACAAAAGTAGTTTAGCTCTATTAAAATATGTGCAGAATATATGATAACATCTGGGCAGATACCACACAAATATACATTTCAGAAGGAAAATAGAAGGCGTGAAGAGACGAGTGAACTTAATAGTATAACAAGGGATGCGACTGGAAAGACAACAAGAAGACGATGGAGCTTTTGAATCTTGCCAAGTGAGTACATTTCTGAGAAAAATGATACTTGGGAGGGGGAATCTGCAGAAGAAAAGAAGATCAGACAACAGAACGACGTTGAGTATGAATGTACACTACCTTTGATTCCCACGGCCACCAGTGCTTTATGGAGAGATTTGTCAAGCATCGGGTACTGACAGACTTCAGTACTGCCGAGGGGTGTTGGTGAAAGGTCGGGCAGACTATGGCCAAGTCCTGCAGGCCAAGAGTAGTGGCATTGGCTTCAACGTGCTCGTGCATTGTGCCCTACTTGCCGTGCGTGCCACTGTATTTGCAACAGACAGATACTTGGGGAGATGCTGATGATGCCGGCCCGAGTCGAGGACTTAACAGAAGAGAAGAAGGTAGAAGGGCCTAAGCCTAGTCGATACCCAGAATGAGGAAATATGTACATGCATGCCCTACTTATATAGGTTAAGAAGCGACATGTGGAATAAGGAATGTGGGACAACAAGGTATGCAGAGCAATGTGGTTGTTTGTCCACAACGAATGAAATTAGAACAAGGAATGCAAAGCGGGGATAGAACAATAAAAGACAGGATAATAGGATTGTGACTCAAGATAGGACAATAAGGAGTGGCCAGGTATAAAACAATGGAGTCGTGACCGAGGATAATACAAGGACAGGAAGTCCCGAGGTGAGACAGACCGAGGAGTATGGATGGCAGATGTACCAAGCCGAGACCAGCGAACCAAGTGTTATGCTTGTGGCATGGACACTTGGTCGTGGATATAGGATGGTTGTTTGGTTGGTAATGCCGAATAGATGGGCCTCGGTACGTGTACTTGACAAGATTCTATTCCTCTGCACATGTGTTCGTCAGGGACACTAGTCCTAGGGTCATTCAAGCTGTCATTAAATACCTCGAGGGTCCGGGGACCACTATATCCCGTTTTTTTTGTACCACCTCTACAAACTCTTTGATGGGCAGATAGGCTCCTTGGAAGGTCTCAAGAGGGAAAAGTCGATATGAGCAGACTGGTACGGTCCAGAGAGTGACTTCGGTTTGCATATTTTATGGAGTGCGATGATTGGGAACATGCGTGGGATCCATTCACATGTAGCTATGTTGTATAAGTTGTACTTAAGCCATGATTTTTGACAACAGCCTGTTTGTCAC